>SKCR01024803.1:0-19765 GCA_019454045.1 Zanthoxylum bungeanum
TGTTTCTTGATGATTTAGAAAGAAATGTTCTAGGTTTTCTTAAAATCTGAAAAAATTGGGGCTTTGTGGTTTGGTGGATGGATTGAAGCTTGAATGCATTGTGCGAAGTGTATTTGGTAGATATTATTGTAATATTGAGCCAAATTAATCAATTATTGATGATTTGTTATTCTAGAGTGCTGTGACCACTCTTATGGCACCTAGAATTGTTCTTGGGTTGCATATGTGTGGTGACTTTATTTAGTGTCTTGATTAATTAGATTAATCTTGAAATGTTGGATTAAAAGCATGAAAATTTGATGAATTTCGTTTTCTGATCAGACCTGGAAATGATTCTGATTTTGTGATGAAATTGATGTCTTATGAATGTCAGGATGTGTTTTGGAAGTTGGAACAATTTCCAGAACGTGTTTCGGACGTTGAAATAAGCGAAACAACCAAAAACGGCGTTACGAGTGACTTTGAGTCAACGGCCGGGGTGACGGCTGCCCTAACAGTGAATCTGTCACTGCGGGCCAGCCCATGAACTGTCCTGACATAATTGAGGCTGACCTGGGCAGTCCCCATAAGTGTCGGGTGGTCGGTTCAATCGAAAACGTATTTTCGTCATTTTGCGGAAAAAAATATTTTTCGTAAAGTTTCACGAAATTTCTATTGAATTCATTCATGGCGCTATTTGATATCGAATAAATAACTTTAGAGCGGGTCTGATGCTTCATCCATTACATTATTATGCTTGATATATGATATTTAATCCAATTTAATGTTCGCACATGCTTGGAATCTATATATGTTTCTTACTTTTTCGGTTCTACGTTAACGGAAAATATAACGGAAAATTAATTGTAAATTGTGTTATGTTTTCTGAGGTAGAATTGAAATGTTTAGAAAATGATTTAGATTAAAATTTTGCATTTGATTGTAGACTATAGCTTCCATAGGGAAAATCCCCACTTAGAAATAATGTTGTAAAGTAACGTGTATTTGATACATGTTTCTTGGTCCATATTGTCAGTACGGTTTATGGGTATCTTTCTATAACTGCATCTAAAATCGTGCCAAAGCTGTGAGGGTGTAGGTTATAGAATTATCATCCTTAACAGTTGTATATTGATATTGGACAAATTCAAGTGAAAATGGAAATCCTGAACGTGCCAAAGTTGTCAGGACTACATCGGTAGCTTGAGTTTGTCATTGACCAACTGTAGCCTTGATACGCCTCCATGTGAACGTGCCAAAGCTGTCACAGCGAGAAACGATCAAGATCAAAACCAGGAGTCACTGGTGAGTGATGACAAAGAGTTGTCTACCTAAGAATATACGTAGGTGAGATCGTGCCAAAGCTGTGAGTCGAAATATATTCATGGGATCATACTCTCACTATGAATTCGATTAATTATTGAATTCCCGTTGTCCGTTGGGGATTACGATATTACATAAAGTAGTGAGAGACACGCTGGGGTTTAAAATCCATAACTTAAGCAGTGTGTAATATTTTTGTTTTGTAATTTTCCAAAAAAAAAAGTGTTAATATTTTGGAAAATTCTGCTTTCTTTTCTTTTCATTCTATATTGTTTATATATTTATACTTCTAATCCATTGCATGCTTATTACTTGAATAGGTTTTTTGACTTTTCTTATGGTTGCGTAGTTCTAGAATAGGTTTTAGAAAGACAATAGACTTAGATATTGTTAGATTATTTAAAACCCATCAGGAACTGTTGTTCCGATTTTTCTGAAAATCAAGATGGTTTGTGACTTAGTTACTATGTCACGATAGGTAATCTAAAAGGATATATGTGTTTGGATATGATATTCTAGTTAGAATTATTTCTTATGCAGTAAGAATTGACTTGAATAGTTCATGTCTCGAGATTCTTGACTGGCATTAGGAAAACCCATTTAGTATTTGTTTATCTTATAATGACGTTTCTTCGCTTTTAGTGACTTTTAGAAGTCACGTGTCTGACACAGTTTGCTAATCAATCATTTGCATTAGTTGCGAATAATTGAACGCAAATTATAAAGCTTAAGAAAGTAGATTTGTATAGAGTGTATAGAGAATATCGATTCTCATAATATGACAACTATAGGTATTGGATACTGTACAAACCAAAATTGGGCCAAGAATAAAACCGTCTTTTACCTTAAGCCCAAATAGTATGCAAAGCCCGAAAGTAAAGACTAGGCCCCAAAAGATTTCCGTATATTGTATTACAGTTAAGACGTAAACTTAAATACAAAACCCCCCTAATTATATCAACTACACTTCTCCTACTTTGCCCGACACAAAACTTATTCCACCTGCTCAAACTGCTATCAAATGCATAAGGCACGTAGTGGGACTTACGCCAGCTGCCAAGGATGATAATTTTCATCTATAAATAGGAACGAAATTCGAGAAATAAGGGAGAGCTTCACTTCTTTCATCCAAGTATGATACATTTTATATTCAGATACTAGTTCTTCTTCCCATTTTTAAAAAGCACTTGTCATCGCCCTCACGGCCACCCAATAAAGTTAAGGAAGCAGAACAAACTCGACTTCACTTTTTACATATTTACTGATCATTTCATACTACTACTGACTTGGGCGTCGGAGTGTCCCCGGTACCACCAACAACACCGGTGGGCAGTCTACTCATTCATTCTTCTTTTGTTTTGCAGGATCGCTAGTGCCCCCAACTTACAAATTCTAATTGAAGACCTCAGCCGAAATCCAGCGTCCACAGATACCAGATCTCTCATCTAGTTATTTAAAATAATGTTTAATAACTGTTTTGATATTTGATATCAGAACTTGTGACTATTGGATAGTTACTTGTTCTTTATAAACAGTTGTTACATATTTTAAGATGACTAGTAGTGTTATTAATGAAAAGATAAACATTAAAAAAATATTCGGTTAACTAAATAACTTAGAACCGTGTTTTATGAGATTTTATCATAAAAGTATTAGATGCTCAATCCTTATGATAAATGATGGTCTGATATGAGATCACACCACATATCCTTATCCATTTAATGAATATTGTATTCAGGATGTGATTAAATCTCATTTAACCAATGATTGTCATTGGACCACAAGATTTACTAGACTAATACATTGGATGTATGAAGTTTAATGAATTAGTAATTGCCTTAGATAGTTTTCTTTACTTCGTAACTTAGTTAATGATTTGTCATGACTTAGTTACATGTTTCTAAAAGAAAATATATTGAATGTCTTAAATGATTTGAGAACTTTCGATATATTTTCTGATGAAACGCTAATAGAATATTTTGAACGGTTCAATGATATTATATTTGTAGTGTTGAAAACTATATCTTTAAAATTTATTGTGTGTCTTTGAATTGTTCGAAGATGTTTGATATGATCAAACAAATGAATTTAAGGCAATTAGTTCTAGAGTTATTTAATGAATGTGATTCTTATTCAATATTAAACTTCCATGATTCCATTTTGATGGAATTGGTCAGTGGGATTTATTGAATCTTATATGATTGGATTTGTTGATATTGAGTGTTACCGAATTGTTTTTCAATACTCTTGGAGTTATGCTCCAGTAACACTAGTTCGTCTCTTTAATTTAGGTTCCATTCGTTTCTACAGTTATATATATGATATGTACAGGTAGAAAATTCAAATCTTGAAAATTTACGATTGAAACTTTTTTTGTAAAATTGTTATATAATTGAAAATAATTGTGTCGCGGAGGTACGAGTATAAGGTTTATCATTTATTCTATTTAATAGAATATTGTATTTTATTTAATAGAATATTTGTCTACGATCCCGAGTAATAAAATTATTTTATTACTTGGTGGTTAACATTGGATGTTGACGATTGCATAAAAGATTTGACTTATTGAGTCAAATGTGAGAGTGATAAACTGTAATGGAACTACATAAATTATTAAGATGAAAAGACCCTCAGAAAACTTCCGTATAAGTTCAATAGGATGTCATAATCATTTACAAAGTATTCAATACTTAATGATTCTGTTGTATTCTTATCGAAGAAAATTATCCTATAACTTATAGTGGGAGCGATATTTGATATCGATTGGAGGAATTAGCATTGAACCATAAATCCAAAACTATTCATGGCTTACTGCGATCAAGTTTTGAACTTGATTAAGCTTTCGTTATGAAAGTTCATAAAATGTGCAATTGTTTGCGCAGTAAAAGAAAAGTGAGCTTGATAAAGGTTTGACCTTTATAGTGTGACATGAGAAAGGTATCCTCAGTAGTCTATTGTAAATTCTGAGAATATTCTCTCTGGTGGCACTAATTGAACAGTTAAAGATTTATTGTTAATGTTGATATTAAAAATGTATTTTGGCTAAAGAATGCAAAGTGGCGTTCTTGAGTGATTTCTTCGAATGAAAGATCTGTCGTGATTTCTTTGTTTGAAGAGTTCATTCTAGAATGTCCCTAGAGTTTGTATTCTGCTAAGATCACAGTTTGATAAACTAGCTTATGGAGCCTATTGTAGACTCAGATAAGCTTTCCGGAAATTCATGTTCTCGGATTTTGATATCAGTCAGATTGTCTGGTTTTATCGAAATATAGAGAATAGTTTTGTCAGTAGGGTCAGTGAGAGCATACAAATTTATTTCTAGCATTATATATATCATAAGTATTCTTTTCTTCGTGGAAGCAATAGGAGTAGTCTTTTATATTTGATATAAAGTTTTATATAAGATATAAAACTGAGAGACTTGTGAGATACTCTCATTAGTCGCATATTAGATATGATCTAATAAAGGACACAGTAAGACTATCTATAGGACAGTTAGTGTAACTGTTTGACAGTTAACATGTCTTTTAGATATATAAGATTCATCTTTCGTAAATGATGATTCCTTTGTCGAAAGATAGATTGATTAGAATGTCTAGTCAATGTTATGCATCATAGGATGATAGCGTAATGAATACTATATTATGTGTGATTAAGGATATCAATTTAATCGTAATTGTTACGAGTTATTTTGATATGCTATAGACCATATGGGGTCTTGAAACATGTTCTCTGTGATCTTTGAGATATTGAGAACGAGTTTCCAATTCATGGAGATTTTAGTCTGCAACCATAATGTCAGATTAGTTTTGATCCTAATTATGACATTAGATGGTCTATGTCATATAAAGTCAGAAAAGATGCAGTGGGAGTGTCACGGTTGATTCTACTAAACTAGTGGAATCAGTTGCAACTTTTGAAGTTTTGACTTAAGAAGTTGCAAAGTGACCTCAATAATTAGAAGTGTTGATATTAGTTTTGTGTTTGCGGTTGTCTTATAGTATTTTGGATTTGATCCATATATGCTTAGACAACTTAGTAGCTGTAGCACAATACTGATATAACGTCTAAGTCATATTGATGTGGAAGTTGGATTCTACAAAATATGAATGATGCTGGTTAAGGAAAACGGTTGGTTTGTTGGACAGACTCGATTTATTAAAGCAGGCTTACTTGTTCTTGCCTACCTCTTGAGTGCTGATGAGCTCTTGAGGGCCATGAGTATGTGATACACATTAAGATGTGTATAGGATACCATGGATTGGCACTAGAGCAAGTAGGAGAGATTGTTAGGGATGGTGCTCAGAGTGCCAATCTGGATCATATTTATGTCCGATTCATAAATACAAGCAATTCTATTTTCTATAATATTTCCTAATTTAACGGTAGCACCCTTGTATTTTATACACTTATTCGATCTAATAAAGATTAGATATCTGATTACGATTAGATCGAAACTGAATCTGGTTCAGTGATACGTGTATATTAGACAAAGACCCTAGGATTTACAATATAGTGCGCAGTTACAACGTACTTTGTAATTGACATTGGGAAACGCATTATAAGATGTATATCCTTAAATAAAGTTCATGGTAAAGATTTACTAACACGGGTCAGTTAGTAAAATTCACTGAGACCAGTACATGTCGTATATCGTGACTTGGTCCGATGGTTTATCTCAGTGAACCATGAGTCTCGGGAGACTCGTATAGACATGTAGGTGTTTATTTGATAAGACATTGAACGACTCACTGAAGATTTCCTAATAGATTGTACACCAATGTCAATAGAAATCTTCACGAGTTGAGCGAGCATAATGGTCCTTCGACTTGAGATACCACAGTGGGATATATGGGTTATCCTCCATACTTTGATGGCAGTCACGTCAACGATCTATTCATGATCAGACCTACGTCTGTTCATTGGGTGTGGACTGATGCTCATGATATCCAGTGCGTATCAAGATAGAATCCGTCAGTCTTATGTACAGGGCAATGGCATCCTCATGTGTTTACGATCTAGTAAATCCATAGTCGTGGTATAACTTCGGAAATCAATTCTGAGTGTTATTTAGAGATCGTAAATTGAAAGTCGACTGTATTATACCGAACAGATTTGACTTTTTCATCTATATCCCATGTATAATACAGATAGCCTGTGACAGAGGGATTATACGTGTGCAATGACCTCGACTTGCATAGTTTAGCGAGATTATATGTGGTCGTCATAATCCTTGAGTTGGTGGATTATGGACACGAAATTAGATTTCGTGACGGATAAACTTAAACTTAGAGAGTCCCATAATATGAAGTGTACTCGTTGAGCACTTGGACAACTCGATATGAATAATACAGATTATTCATTATACTTCACCGGATAAATGAGTTAATTCGAATCGTTTAATCGGTTAAACGATTAAACACATGTATTAGGGGTTTTTGGTCCATCGTAATTACTGTGTATTTGTATTTGATACATAATACAATTAGATACAAATTAATTATTTGTCAAATGAGATTTTGACACATGCCATAAATATATGTATTTGTTATTTATTGTAAATAAAAATACATATATAATAATAATTACATTAATTAATTATTTGGATATTTAATTGTTAAATATTTGAATTATTAATTAATAAATTTTTTTCCATAAATGCTATGGAATTTTTCCAATTGTTATTGGTCAACATGGCATGAATTAAATTAGACTTTATGTGTGCAATTTTGAATGGATATTATAAAGTGTAATTCATTTAATTTGATTAAAATGAAAATTGACCAAATTGTCCTCATTTTCAATGCCAAATTCGGTCAACATATATAAGAAAGAGAAAATTATTTTCTTCATCATCTTCATTTCTTCCATGACCGAACTTGCTCCTTAAAAAAGGTTTCCAAAAATGGTTTGAAGAATCCATAAAAATTTAAGGAAAAATCAAAGAAAAAGCTAAGGATTTAGGGATTTAAAGGTAAGTCTTCAACTCATTAAGCTTAGAAAATTGATTTCTTGTTACTTTATGTAACATCCCGCCTAGGCCAGGATGCTATCGGCAGGAGAAAGGAAAACCCATCTCTATAAGCCTCTGAATCTGACGAAATTTCGGCATGATGTATGCAGAACATCATGCAACCTGGCTTATAGCCAGCATTCCGAGACCACCTGCTCAGACAAACTCAACACATATGCAAACATTAACTAGGCCTCAGGCCAGAACTCAATGATCAAAGTGTAAACACTTGGCCTCCGGCCAGAACTCAAAAATAAAACTATGATATTACGAAACTATTACATATGAGATACAAATGCAAATACGAATACAAAGGTCGTGAGGACCTATAACTTGACCCATGACTCAAAGACGCTCTTGACTGCAGGAAAACTCATTACGTTTCCTCTTCGTTACTTTAATAGCTTTCCATTTTCCTTTATATTTACTTTGATCTAGTTCCGGCATTTATTATAACCTCCTACTCTTACTTTCCTTGAAATATCATCAAGTCGGAAAAATAAATATTCTTTCTTTCAAAATTTATCACTCTACTTAAATATTCGGACTCTCATCGGCCATATGAACGCGCTGGTGTCATCGGAATTCCGATCGGAGCTACTGTTCACCGTGGGTTTAATGTTCACCAACGCTTCTCTCCTCGTTTCGCGTGCAATTGGCAGATGTTCGACAAAATCGATTTCGCATACTTGTAGTACTCTCCGAGGGCTTCGATTTGGTAGGTGGCTCGGGTCGTGAAACTGACCAACGAGCCGGGATCGGCTAACCCATTGCCGTGCCTTCTCCCTCTCCCTGCCACCGTTCTCCGGTGTTATAGCGTCGCCGCCGGCCACCATTAGACACACGGTGGCCATGCACTTCTTTCTGGACAGTCGCGCCGGCCGGCAGGCCGCCGGCGCGACCAATACTCTTCTATACGTGAAAATGACGTGGGGGTGTGAGAGGGGTTTTGGGATTTTGCAACATTTGCAATTTTTGAAAACCTTGAGGCTTTATATAGTTCCCTGGAAAATATCAAAAAGGTCCCCGCATATTTGCAGTTTAGCCCCTATCATGGAACTTTCTGGAATTTCGCATTTTCGGAGCTTTTCTGACAGGATTCTCGGAAAGTGCTCAACACGAAAGTTGGTCGTCTTAGAAAAACGAGTTCGATGGTTCAAGAATTAACTCAATCGGAGTTTTCTTGCTAATTCTGTTCTCAAAACAGTAAACTTTACTCGTAAAGTAAAAATCTCGTAACTGACTTTTGATCCCACACGTTTCCCAACGCGAAAATTATTCATAATATATTATTCCAACCCATATAACATCACTTGAACTCTTATTCTTCATTATCATCATGCTCCGAGACTATAACATCGGTCCGGGAATCTATTGATTCAAACCTGTTCGAATGTGCGAAAACTATCTCACTCTATACTTCACTGATATAACTTCTCTGTCTCAACTGTTAACTAATCACTATCTATAAACCAAGATCCTCAAAAGCTCATCTACTACTTTAAACTAGCTATACTGGTCTGGTTCTCATCTCTGGCTATACTGATCTGGTTCTTATCTCTAGCTGTACTGTTCTGGTTCTTATCTCGAGTCCTCTAGCCTCACAAGGGCTCTATACTGATACTATCTAACTTGTATGAATCCTCTAATCTAAAAGGGTCGCAAAAGTACTAACTTAAACTAATCTCCTCCCGTACGGAGATAGCCAATCTATGCACATCAATCGAGTCACCCATGGACTCAAATTCAAGCAAGCAAAGCACCAAATAATATAATCAGATCACGTCAAACAATCATAGAAGATACATACAAAGACCTATGTGGTCTTCACCAAACTGAAGACAATCTTTGACAGCCGGATCCCCACAGTTGCAGTCACTGACTTCTAGACTATGCTACTAACTCTGAATCTTAAACCATGCTCTGATACCAACTTTGTAACATCCCGCCTAGGACAGGATGCTACCGGCAGGAGATAGGAAAACCCATCTCCATAAGCCTCCGAATCTGACGAAATTTCGGCATGATGTATGCAGAACATAATGCAACCTGGCTTATAGCCAGCACCCTGAGACCACATGCTCAGACAAACTCACACATATGCAAACATTAACTAGGCCTCAGGCCAGAACTCAATGATCAAAGTGTAAACACTTGGCCTCCGGGCCAAACTCAAAAATAAAACTATGCTATTACGAAACTATTACATATGAGATACAAATGCAAATACGAATACAAAGGTCGTGAGGACCCATAACTTGACCCAGGACTCAAAGACGCTATTGACTGCAGGAAAACTCATTACGTTTCCTCTTCGTTACTTTAATAGCTTTCCATTTTCCTTTATATTTACTTTTGATCTAGTTCCGGCATTTATTATAACCTCCTACTCTTACTTTCCTTGAAATATCATCAAGTCGGAAAAATAAATATTCTTTCTTTCAAATATTTATCACTCTACTTAAATATTCGGACTCTCATCGGCCATATGAACGCGCTGGTGTCATCGGAATTCCGATCGGAGCTACTGTTCACCGTGGGTTTAATGTTCACCGACGCTTCTCTCCTCGTTTCGCGTGCAATTGGCAGATGTTCGGCAAAATCGATTTCGCATACTTGTAGTACTCTCCGAGGGCTTCAATTTGGTAGGTGGCTCGGGTCGTGAAACAGACCAACGAGCCGGGATCGGCTAACCCATTTCTGTGACTTCTCCCTCTCCCTGCCGGCGTTATAGCGTCGCCGCCGGCCACCATTAGACACACTGTGGCCTGGCACTTCCTTCTGGACGGTCTCGCCGGCCGGCGGTGGCCGGCAGGCCGCCGGCGCGACCAATACTCTTCTACACGTGAAAATGACGTGGGGGTGTGAGAGGGGTTTTGGGATTTTGCAACATTTGCAATTTTTGAAAACCTTGAGGCTTTATATAGTTCCCTGGAAAATATCAAAAAGGTCCCTGCATATTTGCAGTTTAGCCCCTATCATGGAACGTTCTGGAATTTCACATTTTCGGAGCCCTTCTGATGCGATTCTCGAAAAGTACTCAACACGAAAGTTGTTCATCTCGGAAAAAAACGAGTTCGATGGTTCAAGAATTAACTCAATCAGAGTTTGTTTGCTAATTCTGTTCTCAAAACAGTAAACTTTACTCGTAAAGTAAAAATCGCGTAACTGACTTTTGATCCCACACCTTTCCCAACGCGAATAATATTCATAATATATTATTCCAACCCATATAACATCACTTGAACTCTTATTATTCATTATCATCATGCTCCGAGACTATAACATCGGTCCGGGAATCTACTGATTCAAACCTGTTCGAATGTGCGAAAACTATCTTACTCTATACTTCACTGATATAACTTCTCTGTCTCAACTATTAACTAATCACTATCTATAAACCAAGATCCTCAAAAGCTCATCTACTACTTTAAACTAGCTATACTGGTCTGGTTCTCATCTCTGGCTATACTGATCTGGTTCTTATCTCTAGCTGTACTGTTCTAGTTCTTATCTCGAGTCCTCTAGCCTCACAAGGGCTCTATACTGATACTATATAACTTGTATGAATCCTCTAATCTAAAAGGGTCGCAAAAGTACTAACTTAAACTAATCTCCTCCCGTACGGAGATAGCCAATCTATGCACATCAATCGAGTCACACATGGACTCAAATTCAAGCAAGCAAAGCACCAAATAATATAATCAGATCACGTCAAACAATCATAGAAGATACATACAAAGACCTATGTGGTCTTCACCAAACTGAAGACAATCTTTGACAGCCGGATCCCCACAGTTGCAGTCACTGACTTCTAGACTATGCTACTAACTCTGAATCTTAAACCATGCTCTGATACCAACTTTTTAACATCCCGCCAAGGACAGGATGCTATCGGCAGGAGACAGGAAAACCCATCTCCATAAGCCTCTGAATCTGACGAAATTTCGGCATGATGCATGCAGAACATAATGCAACCTGGCTTATAGCCAGTACCCTGAGACCACCTGCTCAGACAAACTCAACACATATGCAAACATTAACTAGGCCTCAGGCCAGAACTCAATGATCAAAGTGTAAACACTTGGCCTCCGGCCATAACTCAAAAATAAAACTATGCTATTACGAAACTATTACATATGAGATACAAATGCAAATACGAATACAAAGGTCGTGAGGACCCATAACTTGACCCAAGACTCAAAGACGCTCTTGACTGCAGGAAAACTCATTACGTTTCCTCTTCGTTACTTTAATAGCTTTCCATTTTCCTTTATATTTACTTTTGATCTAGTTCCGGCATTTATTATACCTCCTACTCTTACCTTCCTTGAAATATCATCAAGTCGGAAAAATAAATATTCTTTCTTTCAAATATTTATCAATCTACTTAAATATTCGGACTCTCATCGGCCATATGAACGCGCTGGTGTCATCGGAATTCCGATCGGAGCTACTGTTCACCGTGGGTTTAATGTTCACCAAAGCTTCTCTCCTCGTTTCGCGTGCAACCGGCAGATTTTCGGCAAAATCGATTTCGCATACTTGTAGTACTCTCCGAGGGCTTCAATTTGGTAGGTGGCTCGGGTCGTGAAACGGACCAACGAGCCGGGATCGGCTAACCCATTTCTCCGACTTCTCCTCTCCCTGCCGGCGTTATAGCGTCGCCGCCGGCCACCATTAGACACACTGTGGCCAGGCACTTCCTTCTGGACGGTCGCGCTGGCCGGCGGTGGCTGGCAGGCCGCCGGCGCGGACCAATACTCTTCTACACGTGAAAATGACGTGGGGGTGTGAGAGGGGTTTTGGGATTTTGCAACATTTGCAATTTTTGAAAACCTTGAGGCTTATATAGTTCCCTGGAAAATATCAAAAAGGTCCCCGCATATTTGCAGTTTAGCCCCTATCATGAAACGTTCTGGAATTTCACATTTTCGGAGCCCTTCTGATGCGATTCTCGAAAAGTACTCAACACGAAAGTTGTTCATCTCGGAAAAACGAGTTCGATGGTTCAAGAATTAACTCAATCAGAGTTTGCTTGCTAATTCTGTTCTCAAAACAGTAAACTTTACTCGTAAAGTAAAAATCGCGTAACTGACTTTTGATCCCACACCTTTCCCAACGCGAAAAATATTCATAATATATTATTCCAACCCATATAACATCACTTGAACTCTTATTCTTCATTATCATCATGCTCCGAGACTATAACATCGGTCCGGGAATCTACTGATTCAAACCTGTTCGAATGTGCGAAAACTATCTTACTCTATACTTCACTGATATAACTTCTCTGTCTCAACTGTTAACTAATCACTATCTATAAACCAAGATCCTCAAAAGCTCATCTACTACTTTAAACTAGCTATACTGGTCTGGTTCTCATCTCTGGCTATACTGATCTGGTTCTTATCTCTAGCTGTACTGTTCTAGTTCTTATCTCGAGTCCTCTAGCCTCACAAGGGCTCTATACTGATACTATCTAACTTGTATGAATCCTCTAATCTAAAAGGGTCGCAAAAGTACTAACTTAAACAATCTCCTCCCGTACGGAGATAGCCAATATATGTACATCAATCGAGTCACACATGGACTCAAATTCAAGCAAGCAAAGCACCAAATAATATAATCAGATCACGTCAAACAATCATAGAAGATACATACAAAGACCTATGTGGTCTTCACCAAACTGAAGACAATCTTTGACAGCCGGATCCCCACAGTTGCAGTCACTGACTTCTAGACTATGCTACTAACTCTGAATCTTAAACCATGCTCTGATACCAACTTTTTAACATCCCGCCAAGAACAGGATGCTACCGGTAGGAGACAGGAAAACCCATCTCCATAAGCCTCTGAATCTGACGAAATTTCGGCATGATGCATGCAGAACATAATGCAACCTGGCTTATAGCCAGTACCCTGAGACCACCTGCTCAGACAAACTCAACACATATGCAAACATTAACTAGGCCTCAGGCCAGAACTCAATGATCAAAGTGTAAACACTTGGCCTCCGGCCATAACTCAAAAATAAAACTATGCTATTACGAAACTATTACATATGAGATACAAATGCAAATACGAATACAAAGGTCGTGAGGACCCATAACTTGAACCAAGACTCAAAGACGCTCTTGACTGCAGGAAAACTCATTACGTTTCCTCTTCGTTACTTTAATAGCTTTCCATTTTCCTTTATATTTACTTTTGATCTAGTTCCGGCATTTATTATAACCTCCTACTCTTACCTTCCTTGAAATATCATCAAGTCGGAAAAAAATAATATTTTCTTTCAAATATTTATCAATCTACTTAATATTCGGACTCTTATCGGCCATATGAACGCGCTGGTGTCATCGGAATTCCGATCGGAGCTACTGTTCACCATGGGTTTAATGTTCACCTAAGCTTCTCTCCTCGTTTCGAGTGCAACCGGCAGATGTTCGGCAAAATCGATTTCGCATACTTGTAGTACTCTCCGAGGGCTTCAATTTGGTAGGTGGCTCGGGTCGTGAAACGGACCAACGAGCCGGGATCGGCTAACCCCTGCAGCCGTTCACCGGCGTTATAACGTCGCCGCCGGCCACCATTAGACACACGGTGGCCGGGCACTTCCTTCTAGACTATGCTACTAACTCTGAATCTTAAACCATGCTCCAATACCAACTTTGTAACATCCCGCCTATGACAGGATGCTACCGGCAGGAGACAGGAAAACCCATCTCCATAAGCCTCTGAATCTGACGAAATTTCGGCATGATGTAAGCAGAACATAATGCAACCTGGCTTATAGCCAGTACCCTGAGACCACCTGCTCAGACAAACTCAACACATATGCAAACATTAACTAGGCCTCAGGCCAGAACTCAATGATCAAAGTTAAACACTTGGCTCCGGCCAGAACTCAAAAATAAAACTATGCTATTACGAAACTATTACATATGAGATACAAATGCAAATACGAATACAAAGGTCATGAGGACCCATAACTTGACCCAAGACTCAAAGACGCTCTTGACTGCAGGAAAACTCATTACGTTTCCTCTTCGTTACTTTAATAGCTTTCCATTTTCCTTTATATTTACTTTTCATCTAGTTTCGGCATTTATTATAACCTCCTACTCTTACCTTCCTTGAAATATCATCAAGTCGGAAAAATAAAATTCTTCTTTCAAATATTTATCACTCTACTTAATATAACGGACTCTCATCGGCCATATGAACGCGCTGGTGTCATCGGAATTTCGATCGGAGCTACTATTCACCGTGGGTTTAATGTTCACCGACGCTTCTCTCCTCGTTTTATGTGCAACGGCAGATGTTCGGCAAAATCGATTTCGCATACTTGTAGTACTCTCCGAGGGCTTCGATTTGGTAGGTGGCTCGGGTCGTGAAACGGACCAACAAGCCGGGATCGGCTAACCCATTGCCGTGCCTTCTCCCTCTCCCTGCCGCCGTTCACCGGCGTTATAGCGTCGCCGCCGGCCACCATTAGACACACTGTGGCCGGGCACTTCCTTCTGGATGGTCGCGCCGGCCGGCGGTGGCCAACAGGCTGCCGGCGCGACCAATACTCTTCTACACGTGAAAATGACGTGGGGGTGTGAGAGGGGTTTTGGGATTTTGCAACATTTGAAATTTTTGAAAACCTTGAGGCTTTATATAGTTCCCTGGAAAATATAAAAAAGGTCCCCACATATTTGCAGTTTAGCCCCTATCATGGAACTTTCTGGAATTGTGCATTTTCGGAGCCCTTCTGACGTGATTCTCGAAAAGTTCTCAACACGAAAGTTGTTCGTCTCGGAAAAACGAGTTCGATGGTTCAAGAATTAACTCAATCGTAGTTTGCTTGCTAATTTTGTTCTCAAAACAGTAAACTTTACTCGTAAAGTAAAAATCGCGTAACTGACTTTTGATCCCACACGTTTCCCAACGCGAAAAATATTCATAATATATTATTCCAACCCATATAACATCACTTGTACTCTTATTATTCATTATCATCATGCTTCGAGACTATAACATCGGTCCGGGAATCTACTGATTCAAACCTGTTCGAATGTGCGAAAACTATCTTACTCTATACTTCACTGATATAACTTCTCTGTCTCAACTGTTAACTAATCAGTATCTATAAACCAAGATCCTCAAAATCTCATCTACTACTTTAAACTAGCTATACTGGTCTGGTTCTCATCTCTGGCTATACTGATCCGGTTCTTATCTCTAGCTGTACTGTTCTGGTCCTTATCTCGAGTCCTCTAGCCTCACAAGGGCTCTATACTGATACTATCTAACTTGTCTGAATCCTCTAATCTAAAAGGGTCGCAAAAGTACTAACTTAAACTAATCTCCTCCCGTACGGAGATAGCCAATTGTGGGAACACAGGAATCTGGGCGACGCATGCTGTCCCGGGCTCGCGGCCCGGTCGGGAGTACGGAGTAGCCACGGGGGACTAAATCGGAGAATAATGGAGTCGCCACCCGGTGTGAACCGGGAAAATAAGATTTAAGGCCGCACTCACCCCTCGCAAGGGAAGACCTCAAACCGTTGGGTTCAGAATGGTCCCTTACTCATGCCACTTGTTATGAAAGGATTTATGTAATAATTTAATTAAGCTTAAGTAGCACTTATTTCCAAGAGTATCATGCTTCTAAATTCACATGTACAAAATGAAACTTACACATACATTTCACATCTAAGATTGCATGCTTGAAAATACCTCAAAGTAACATCGAACATACAACTTCATTTAGCATATCATGTTCACGGAAAACACAAGCATACATACTAACCATACAAGCATAAATGTGAGCACTTTTCCAAGTGATACGTGGAATTTAATCCCAAGTACAGACCGCACTACCGTCCATTCGGAATCGGCTATGGAATTTATGTCTGGGTTTCCATTCGATATACCACAAGAAATAATATTCCGAAGTCATCATGACATAGGTATATGAATCGTAATGCGTTAAATCAAGACTAAGGCAGATGACGCAACCAATGGAATAAACATGCTTTTCATTACGATGTGCACAAAGATAAGAATGACTATTTGGGGTTTCATAAAAAATCACCTAAGAAACAATTATACGTGGCATGTGATGAATATGTCTCAGTTCAGTGTGTTCGCGTTCGTGTAGCATTCGTAAACGCGTTCAAACGGTAAACAGAAGGTTCGCGTTCGTATGGCGTTTGATAACGCGTTCGAACGGAACCAGACCTGATGCATGATAAGACTAAGAAAGTGCGTGTGCGTTCACGTAGCGTTCGAGAACGCGTTCGAACAGTAAACAGAAGGTTCGCGTTCGTGTAGCATTTGAGAACGCGTTCGAATGGAGCCAGACGTGATGCATGTAACACAAAGAATAAAGACAACAATGTCAAGCTCAGCATGTCCGATTGAACGTATCTTGCATTCAACCGAACACACATCAATCGGCGCGGCAAAGCATCGTGGTAGAGGGCTTTAACCCCTCCCCGTAGGGGATCTTTCATTCCACTTACTAAGCCCATGCGCTCGATTGAATTATGCATATATTGAATTAAAAGCAATAATATCAAACTTAACATGCCCGATTGAACGTATCTTGCATTCAAACGAACACACATCGACCGGCGCGGCAAAGCATTGTGGTAAAGGGCCTTAACCCCTCCCCGTAGGGGATCTTTCATTTCACTTACTAAGCCCATGCGCTCGATTGAATCACGCATACATAGAATTGAAAGCAATAATATCAAACTAGTATGCTCGATTGAACGTGTCTTGCATTCAACCGAACACACATCAACCGCCGTGGTGAAGCATCGTGGTAAAGGGCTTTAACCCTTCCCCATAGGGGATCTTTCATTCCACTTACTAAGCCCATGCGCTCGATTGAATCATGCATACATAAGCAACATGCAGAATTCGAGTGACGAAAAATAAATAAATAAATCAAAGCAACATGAAACAAGAGAAGGTTCCGTTTACTCAAGTGGTACGTGGAGTTGTATCCCAAGTACAGACCGCACTACCGTCCATTCGGATTCGGCTACGGAATTTACGTCTGGGTTTCCATCCTATATACCACGAGAGACGACCCTCTTTTATTATCCAATACCCACAACACACTCATACACAAACAAGATTCAACAAATAAGTAAAATACAATCAAAATAAATAACAAAAATCATATAAAGATGAGTGTGAAAAGTACCCTCAGGTCTAACCTTTTAAGCCGTCTCTCGGACTCGCGTTTCATGAAGATCGGAAGGGGTAAAGCTCCGCAACTTTTCTGGTTCACTGGTTTGCCTTTTCCTTCGCTGTTTTCCCCTCAAGCTACTGTTTCGACTTCGTTTTACTGCTGTTTTCTTGTGGTTTTGCTGCCATTTCCTCTGTATTTTCTGTTTACTATTTCAGGTCTTGTTTTTGGTGTTTTAGGCTACTGTTTTTGACGTAGTTTACCGCTATTTTAAGGTGATTTTGGGCTGTTTTTTTTGGTGTGATTTTTGGTGATGTGTGGAGGTTTATGGGGCTGATTTTCGGTGGTGATTAGGGGTTGTTTTGGTGGTTGTTGGGGGTGTGAATGGCTACTGTATTTTCGGTGATGTGAGGGTAAGGATGAAAGGAATGATTTGCTATTTTTCTTGTGATTGGCGTGTGATGTCTTAAGGTTTCTTGCTGTGACTTGTGTGTGAGTAGTGTATGAGCTAGAGGAGTGCATGTCTTGGCTAGGGGTTGTTTATATAGAGAAGGGTTAGGGCTTCACCTTGTCTCACAAGGAAGGGATTTGGCATTAAGAGCAGGATTTGATTTGGTATTGAGCAAGGAAAGTCAAAGATTGAGGGGGGACAAATCTGGGCTAGATTAGGAATGCAAAATATTTAATTTGTTATGATTGATTTTAATTAGGCATGACATCTTTTTAATTTAATATGTGATTTGTTTAGTTAGGAAGTTAATATATTTGATTTATCTTTATTAGGTATGATTATATTTTATGTTTTATTTAATTGGTAAATGGTTTAAAATATTTTATTTAATATTTAATGTTTAATTTAATTAAATTTGGATGTGTTTTATTGGCTTTGGGGGGGGGCTAATTGGGCTGGGGTGCGAGGCTAGCAGCAAAACCAAAATACCGACTCCGTTCGAACGCCCATTCGAACGCGGCACGAACGTCCGCAATCTGCCTGACGTCCGAACGAAGTAACGAACGCAGCACTAACGAAGACAGTGAACTTGTGAAATGAACTTGATGACGTATTTATTCTGAATTTCCCCTTCCGACCTTCGTTTCCCCGCAATATCCTTAGCTAAAAAGGTAGTGCCTCCAACTGAGACTCATCATCGGGGTTTCACATGCGAAAATGCAATGCCTACAGTCGCCCCCACTTTGATGGGACTTGTGCAGTGTGTGAATTTGAACAATCCTATCAAAGTTATGCAATGCATTTTCACTTACCTGGCTCGGCTGCTGCCTCGAGCTGAGTTGGTGCTGCAGTGGACCTCGATCCTGGGACGCATCCCAATAACTGCATCCGGCAACGGGGGCACCTCGACCCTGGGCACCTCAACCCAACACACGCTGACTATAGGGACCTCGCCCTCGAACTGATGATGTTGGGTACCTCGACCCTGGGCACCTCGACCTGGAACTACAACTGACAACGGGGGCACCTCGACCTGGAACTACAACTGACAACGGGGGCACCTCGACCCTGGGCACCTCGACCCAATACCGCTGACTATAGGGACCAACGACCCCGCCTCGAACTGATGATATAGTGGGTACCTCGACCCTGGGCACCTCGACCCGGAACTACAACTGACAACGGGGGCACCTCGACCCAACATCGCTGACTATAGGGACCTCGCCCTCGAACTGATGATGTAGCGGGTACCTCGACCCTGGGCACCTCGACCCGGAACTACAACTGACAACGGGGGCACCTCGACCCTGGGCACCTCGACCCACAACACCGCTGTCAATAGGGACCTCGCCCTTGAACTGATGATGTGTCTCCATACCGGAGATGACATGATATGGGCCTCGCCCCCAAGCTGATATGGGCCTCGCCCCTTGGGACTCATCCCAAAACTGAAATTGTGTTGACGCTGCTTGGCTCATTTTTGCCGCTTTCTCCTTTCTTCGAACCTGCGAACACAAAACAGAAACAAACACGAAGAGAATGCAATGTTATGTGTATGCATGAATGATTTTCTTATTCCGTTGGGTTAGGTCTTCTGCTAATTCCCGTGGTGACTGCTCGGTCTTCTCTCCCTCAGGAAAAGTATTGCTTCAATCTGTCTACGTTGATCGGCTCGGTGAACTCGTTCCCCTCCAAGTCTGATAGCTTCACTGCTCCATTTCCCATTACCTTCTGCACTATGTAAGGTCCTTCCCAGTTTGGTCTGAATTTTCCTCTCGGATCTGTCGTCGACGGCCTCGACTGCTTAA
>SKCR01024804.1:0-19783 GCA_019454045.1 Zanthoxylum bungeanum
TCCATTAAACTGACTAAAATGAATCTTCATATGCTCAATTGACAGGTATTATCAACATACATAGAAATATATGAACATGAGCTGTAATTGAAAAGTTTTTAATATTAAGTTCTCTAATTTAATTGGAAGAAGCATCTCAATAAGCAATGTAGTTAAAAAAAAACGTCTGAACTCTGAGTAATTAAGTCCGTATGGGTGTCTTAACACCTAGTGCCCTAAAACCAACTGGTTTGGGAGTCACTGGCCCAAAGCTCGCTACATGGATAAAGGATGTTGTAAATAAATAAATAAATAAATATATATATATATATATATATATATATATCTGAACTCTGATTAATTAAGTCTGTAGGGGTGTCTTAACACCTAGTGCCCAAAAGCCAACCAATTTGGGAGTCACTGGCCCAACACTCGCTACATAGATGGAAGATATTGTATATAAAAAAAATTCAAAAAGAAAGAAAAAATCAGAAAAATTATTCCATTTCTGCAAAAAAGTGTGAATTCTGATAAAACTTTAGGACAAAAATATTACTCTCTTCTCAACTGCACTTGTGACTGTTGTGGGCGAAAATGAGTTGTTTAAAATTTTGTTGGCTATGTATATGGATAATGATCAATATAATTGGAGAATTTACATATTCAGTAATTTAGAAAGAAACAAAACAACTAGTAACTTGGAGTAGAAGTTTCACATGATTAGTCACTAATTTCTTTATTTCTTTTCTCTTGTCTCTTTACTTTTATGTGCATTACTTTTGCTTTCTTTTTACTTTTGTAAAATATTTGTGGGTATCATTGTTGTAAATCCTCACGAGACTTCAACTCGTCCACTAGGGACACTTATGGCTTTAAAGGCTTGTTGCATACGCTAAATGCAACCGTGATCCATACGAAAGTGGCTTAGCTTAATTTATTTAGTTTGTGTTTCGCTCGAGGACTAGCAATATGTTAGGTATGAGGGTGTGATGACTGGTAAATGTATCACTATTTCCCACTCATTTGACCTAATATTTTGCATAGTTTCTCGTGTTTTGTGAATATTTTGATATATATTGTGTTATTTTTGAAGATAAATACAGTTTCAAAATACTCTAGAGGTGATTTAGGGCCAAAACACTGAAAAGGGACAACAAAGAGCAAGATTCTAATTTTCCACGCTGCGATAAGCAAACCTGCTGCGTCGCGATGTCTAACGTGATCCGTTTCATGCTAACATACACCGTGGACACGTGTCACAATCTGAGTAGTTTGCTAAAATGCGTCGTTCTAACATGCGCCTGCCACATGTCAATATCAGAGCAAATCTGCTAATGTGTACCGTGCCACATGTCACAATCATATGGTGCCAACAATCGCCATCGCCACATGTGCCACGTGTCACCCTATATGTCAGCCATGTCATCACCACGTCAGCAGAAGACCGAGTCAACATTTCATTGTCACTGTCACATCATCATCAACCAATCATCGCCTGCAACGTGTCAAAATCCTACGGTACCGACAATCGCCATCGCCACAAGTTGCCACGTCATCGACATGTCAGCAGCACATCACCGCCATGTCAGCTTAATCATTCTGAATCCAGCCGTCGGGACACTTGTCAAGCTCTCAGCAAAACACATCGTAAATCACGACGCATCATGACGCCTTCCTCTCTGTAATTCTCTGTGTAAATAAGGAGTTTGTATCTAGTTTTCTTTAATTTTCACTTTTGTAATTAATTTATTGTACTTTCTGTAATAGTAATAGTAATTGACTTTCTTTACTTTTTTCAGTTTTTACTATTCAATTATGAGGAGGTAACTTCCCCTTGCTAGGGTGAAAGGTAAATCTTTTACAATTGCTATTTAGATTAAACTCCCTTAATTATAATATATTTACTATTTAAAATTTGACATAACAAGGATACCGCTATATTGGTCGGTTGGTAATCAATTATAAACTGGTTTTAACCTGACTAAGCATGGATACCGCCTGGTTGATCGGTTGGTAATTACCGCCTATATGGCTGGTTTATGGACAAATAATGATACCACCTATATGGCTGGTCGGACATAATTTGACTTAATCAGGTTACCGCCTATATGGCTAGTTGGTAATATCATTACAAGTTAATATGTTATATTAAAGGAGATATCTAAAATAATAGTAGTAAAAGTAGATCCTTTAACCGTAGCATTTTATTTTATTGTAAATTTACTTTTCAGTATTTACTTTACCGCATTTTACTTTTCAGTATTTTACTTTATTTCTTTTATTTTACTAGCCCTAGTTATGTGCTGTAACTAAGTTAGTTATCTAGTGTTGTGATGAATTCAAATATTGCCGGTTTATAAGGGGCTAGATTATGGTTTGGGTAATATAAAAGTTTATTTATTGTTCTTCAATCTTAATGCTTCTTGTTAACTGGCCATTAATAAGATTGATATGGTAAACTTAAAATGAACTTGGAAAAAGGATATTAGGTTTAAGACCTTAGACTCAATAGCCAATGATCTTCCTTGAAGATAGATAACCCTTTAATAGATTTCCTTACCAGATAAGAATATACCTGTCGGGCGAGGGTAGCCATAGTTGGAACTTAATCTTAAAGAATTCAGATAAATTAATCATCATAGGAATATGATTAATTGAGTTACACTGGGTATTTGTAGTTGACAGAAGAGGCCTTTACATAATTTCGTGTTTAAGGTTAATAAACTAATATATCACCCAATTGTAAGATAACCATTTCATCTTTAATTAGATATTGTGAGAAACCACAACCCTGGATAGTTTATTAAATTTGAATTTTCTTCAATCTATTTACGTGTCATTTTATTTACCTGTTTAAATCTGAAATTTGTAAGTCACCATTCCAATCAAAACAATCAATATGTTAGATACTAGTAATCATTTGGCCTTATATAATTAATAGCTAGGTATTAAGTCGTTGTAGGATCGATACTTTTTGTACTACTTAAACGATACGTGCTCTTTCATTATACGCGTGTGATTACGCCAGTCAATGCTCATTTCTGTTGGCCATAATAAATTATTATAGGTCATTTCTTCAATTAAGTCTCAAGCCTAATCCTCTCATTTTGCCATTAAAGCTCCTCTAGCAGAAACATCTATTGTGGTTCTCATTAGTCCATAAAGTCCATTGTAGAAGATTTAGACTTGTGGCAACTTTGTAATCTTGTTGCAAGGACATTTTTTGAGTAACTCCTTGTATCTCTCCCAAGCTTCACATAGGGATTCTGAGTCATATTGTACAAAGGATATGATGTCATTACTAGCTTTGCAATTATGACTGGGGGAAAGTATTTTGCACGAATTTTGGTGGCTAGAGCGTTCCAAGTTGTGATGGAACCTTCTGATAGCAAATGGAGCCAAGTCTTAGCTCTGTCTTGAAAGAATATAGGAAAAAACGCAGTCTCATTGTGCCACTCGGTTGTAATTGAATGTGCCACAAACTTCTAGGAAGTTACTGATGTGGGCATTAGGATCTTCAGTTACATTCCTCCCAAACTGAATTGATTGTTGTATCATATGAATGCATTTTTGATGTCACAAGCATTTTCTGGTAAGAGAGGAAGTATAATGCATGATATGAAGCCATCAACCACCAGAATAGTTCTGTCTCGAATGGGAATTAGTGATGCAACCTCTAAATGTTCAAGTTATTGATTATTCATGTTGATCAGTGCGTCTTGGCCTTCTAACCTTTCCCTTCTCAACTGTCTGATTGTTCTTTTAAATTTTTGGGTCAAACGGAAGGATCTCTGTAACATCCCGTCTGAGCCAGGATGTTACTGGCAGAAGACTGGCTGATCCTGCCTCCATAAGCCTCTGATTCTGATGAAATTTTGGCATGATGTATGTAGAACATCATGCAACCTGGCTTATAGCCAGCACCCAAAGACAACCTATTAAGCAACTCAAAATATATGCAAACATCAACTAGGCCTCAGGCCTGAACTCAATGAATAAAAGTAAATCACTTGGCCTCCGGCCAGAACTCAAAATAAAACTCTATTATTACATATGTAATATAAGTACAAATACAAAACAAGGAGTCGTGATAATCCATAACTCGACCCAGGACTCAATGACTTCCTTGACTACAATTGGGGCGATCCACTGTCTTCAAAGTCTTCACCAAAATCCTGCTTGCTCAGTATGACTGCTACTGACTTGCAAAACTAACAAACTGTTATGGTGTGAGTCATAAGACTCAGTAAGTAACCATGCTCATAACTTGAGCGTCAAACACACACAAAGTCTAAATTTCTTTTATGTGTTAACCTGAGTTGTCTATGTGATCAAGTAATTACGCATTCGGTCTGAGTTAACTATTTAGCTCTTATCCATTTACAAACATATTACTTGTTACTGGTCCTTTTATCTGATTATTCATACTTTAAATCATGTTTACTATTTATATTTTCACACATCTATAACATACGCATCAAGTCTCTATATTATTAATAACCATATCAAAACCCATCATGTTTTTGATATGTTACTTTGATATCTCTATACTTCCTTGTACACTTAATGCTAGACTAGATTAGGTATTCATTATAACTTTCTTTCCTTAATACTTTTGAAATATCATCAAATCGGTATAATAAAAAAATATTCTTTCTATTTAACATTCATCAATTGTGAGTGTGTGTATATATGCATATGCAGTCATGTTATCACACACTATTATTCATCGCATATAAATGTAATGATGCTAATGCATCACAAATGATTACTAGAAAATATGAGACATGTATACTTGTAAACTATACTTTACGTTAACTTGCTATACCTTTAGAAAAAAATTTCTGAAAACCCTTTTCTAAATAATTCTTTTCTGAAAGTTTCTTTCTGAAAAAATCTTTGCTGAAAACTTTACTTGAAAACTGGTTTTTGATTTAAAATTCTGAATCTCTTATAAAACTACTGTTTATGGAAACTATTTCTAAAATCTATTTTCTAAAAACTGTTTACTAAAATCTGACTTTTGAAAACTATATACTGATGATCTGAAAACTGTGTACAGAAAATATGAAAACTGAAAACTGATGATACTCGATGGCCAGGACAACAGCTCAACTACGGCATCTCTGAAAATTGATGGTACTCGATGCCCAGGACAACAGCTCAACTGCAGCATCCCTGAGGCTGGTGGTGCCTTACGTCCAGAAAAACAGCTCAACCGGCAACGTAGAGCTCTACACCCAGGAAAATAACTCAACCGCGGCATCTCTGAGGCTGGTGGTGCCTTACGTCCAGGCCAACAACTCAACCGGCAACGTAAAGTCCTACACCCAGGACAACAGCTCAACTGGCAGTGTAGCCACCACTAGAACTGGGGGTGCAGATCAATGCTACTGCCCAAGCTCTAAACTAGGGACCCGGTACACGATCCTAAGCCGCCATCTTGGCCCTACATGTGCACATGTTCTCTGTATCCGTCAATTCCAACTGTAATAGTTACATACTGGGGTGAGGTTTTACCTCTTGCCCCGAAAATCATGTAAAGAAAACTGCTGATAAACTTTTAAAAACTTAAATCAAATCCCAAACTGTAAGGAACATCTTCTGAAATACATCTTTTTCAAAAACATTTGAAAACTATTCTTTGTAATACTTTGAAACTTAAAAACATTCTTAGCTTTAACTTAACTTCTGAAAACCATAACATATAGGTATGCATATGCATTTCATATACTATCATACATGTACATGCATTCATTCTTGCATATTTATGATACATTGAGACTATTCATTTACATGCATCCTTTATGCTCACACAAAACTTATCTTGATATAGTCATATTTATTTACATACTTTCATACATTTAAATCAACATGCTCAAAGATCTAATTTACAAATATTCATATACACATATACTCTGTGCTCACTTAGTCATGCCTCAAAATACATGTATACAAATTTCATACATATAAGATACATGCTTATTTATTTCTCTATGCAACTTACTTACATTTTGTACTTTAAAACAAACAGTCTCTTGCTTATACATACATACTCTATTTCTGCCTGCTTAAGTGTCTATTTAATCATAAATACTTATACTTAGCTATGTGTGTACTCGTGATCTAGTTTTTGTATCCTTCTACATACACTGAACATTTAAAGTTACTTTTTTACAATTTGTGATTCTTTAAACTCTAGTCATATTCCCTAGGGTGTAGTTTCTACAACCCCCAATCGCAAGTATCATTGTATTAGACTCATAAATATTTACTCACGTTTATGTATATACATATACTTTATCATTCTTATACTTTTCAATCTTTGGCTTACTAATATCTTATTTGCATATATATTCTTATATAAATATATATATACTTCTTGTTTATGGTTATAAATATACTTATAAAATTACTTTATTATCTATTTTCAAAACATAACATGTCACAAGTAATCATCACATAGATTACTTACCTGGCTAGGCGGACAATCATAATCCTGGTCCGATCAAAATTCTGAGGGCATATTCAGACTCCCAACGGCCATACGAACACACCAGTGTCGTTAGAATTTCGATCGGAGTTACTTTTCATTTGGGTTTCATTATTCATGTGCGCGTCTCTCCTAGTTTTCCGTGTAACCGGCCGCTGTTCAGTGAAATTGACTCCGCGTGCTTGTAGTACTCATTGAGGGCTTTGATTTGGCGGATTGCTCGGGCCGTGAAACGATGCGACAAGTCAGATTCTTCAAACCCACACCGCGCCCTATTTTCCCTATCTTTCTCGCGACTCCAGCGTCTTCTACGATGGCACCAGACACCAGCAGGTGTGTCATGACCGAACGCATCATCAGCTGGTGGTCCGCCGACGTGATACGGCCGGAGGCCACCGGTGCGACTCTTCTTTCTTTTCTCTCTCCTCACGCCTCTCTTTCTGTCTTCTCCTTTGAATTCATTTTTTTTTTTGCGTATCCTTTTTATTTTTATTTTCTTTTTTTAAAATGAAATTAATAACTCAAAATATCACCATCCACAAATTAACAAAATTCCCCCACTTAGAAGGGTAATTTCAGAAATCATCAATTTTGAAGCCCTTCTGATGTGATTTTCGAAAAGTTTTCAACGTGAAAGTTGTTTGTCTCAGAAAAACGAGTCTGATGGTTCAAGAATAAACTCAATCGAAGATAGTTTTCTATTTTCGTGACCAAAACTGCAAACTGTACGTGTAAACTTTACGCGTATAATAAAAATCGCGTAACTGATTTCTGAGACTACGCGTCATCTAATGCGACAAATCTTCACTTTATATTATTCCTACCAATTTATCATCACTTGAACCCTTATTCTTTATTATCATCCCGTTCTGAGACTATAACGTCAATTCGGGAATCCCCAGAACGTCCCGAAAATCTGGGATGTTACAATCTCAAAGCTTCTGGTTCTTCTCTAGTGTCTAAGAACCTGAAAGTAATAAGTAAAAAAACAAATTAGACACATGTAAAGGTTTCTAACCACAAAATTAACTGTGAAAGATAAATAAGTTCCCAACAACGGTGCCAAAAAATTGATCGGTTGTAAACACACACGTTACACAAGTGCACGTATCGCTCGAGTAGTATTAAATGTATCGATCCCATGTGGACTTAACACTTAAGCTATCAACTTATGAAGTTAAATGTATACGAGTATCTAATTGATTGATTATTGGTTGGATGGTGATTTTTTTTCCTGAAAACAAGTAATTAAAATAATGCGAGAGTAAATTTAAGGAAAAATTCAATATTAAAAAGCTATCTAGGGTTGTGAATCCTTCCAATATCTTTTAAAGATGAAGTGATTATTTCATGTTTGTGCAATATATCAGTTTATTAACCTGGAATACGAAACTATGTAAAATCCTTTGTCGATGGTCAGATGCAAACACCCAAAGTAATTCAATTAATCACATGTCTATGTTAACCAAATTACCTGAATTCATTATGATTAAGTTCCAATTGTGGCTACCCCAGCTCGATAGGTATTTATCTATCCTGAAAGGAAATCTGCCTCAGAGTCTTTTGTCCTAAGGTGAGATCATGAGCTATTGAGTCTAAGGCTGAAACCTAAAATCCATTCGTCATGTTCATTTTAAGTTTACCAAATCAATCTTATTAATGGTCAGTTAATAAGAAGCATTAAGATTAAGACTCAATAAATAAACCGTTATATTACCCCAGACACAAAATAACCACTTATAAAATGGTGATATTTGAATTCATCACAACCCCATATACGAGATTTAGTTACCAAACGTATCTAGGACTATTAAATACATAAATAAAAAAATAAATTAAATTAAACTTGGAAATTAAAAAGGTAAAATAAAATAATAAAATAAAATGTTTGGGGTTAGAGGATCAACTTTTATTACTTCTAATTTAGGAATATCCTTTATTATAATAAATAAATTCCATGACATTACCAACCGATCATATAAGTGGTATCTTGATTAAGTCATATTTTTGATTAATTCCAACCGACCATAAAGGCGCTATCCAATTAAATCCAACAGACAATAAAGACGGTATCCTATTAAGTCAGGTTTTAAGATAATTTATATATTATAACTAAGGGAGATTAATCTAAATTATAATAATAAAAGCTTTACCTTTCACCCCCGCGGAGGGGAGTTACCTACTTATACTGAAAAATAAAATAAAGAAAGATCTATTGCATAAAAATAAAAATTAAATACAAGAAAGCTGTAAATAAAGAAACAAGATACAATCTTCTTAGTATACTTAAGGAAATCCCCATAAGAAGGCATGAAAATTTCAAATGAATTCATCCTCAATTTACGGGCAAAATTTGGCCTGCGCATCATGACATATGTACACGGCTTCGACGAGATGATGACACGTGGCTGTCGAAAGAAATATTGGCTTGGCATTACGACACTTTATGGCTTGCATGTCGTAATGTTGATGTCATGCTGACAAAAGCAATGATTCGTGTCAGTAGAGTGAATTATTATGCTAACGTCATACTGACATAAGTGAGGACGTGTCATGAGGCTAAATTATTGGCTGACATCATGATGACGCACGTGCTGAAATAGTGATGATTTGGTGATAACGTGGCAATGACGAGTGTCGACAGCTCAATAATTCTAGCGCGTCGCGATGTGAAATTCCAATTTTACCTTTTTTGTCTGTTTTTCGCTGTTTTGGCCTTGATTTGATTCCACCAAGTCCTGAAATCTTATTTATCTACAAAATAACACAAAAAACATCGAAATATTCACAAAACTCAAGAAACTATACAAAATATTAAGTAAAATGGACAGTATGTACATCCGTTTATCAGCCATACCCTTTATGTCCAATGCACATATTTTGAGGAATATGAGAGATCACCTATGAGGACTCTTGAGGAGTACCTCTACCCAACTCACGCAGCTACACCATCGTTCATCAATTTTCCTCCTAATACACCACATATAGATTTTAAGCCTGGACTGATACAGTATCTCCCAACCTTTCATTGTTTGGAAAACAAGAACCCTAATGTGCACATCAGAGAGTTTGTAGAGGTTGTAGCAACTTTCCATGACCGGTTTGGAATCACTGACACAATTAGACTTATGTTCTTCCCTTTTTCCCTTAAAGGTAAAGCTAAAAGCTAGTTGTATTCTCCAAGACCTTGGTCAATAGGATCATGGGGTGAGTTGACATAGGCGTTCTTTAATAAATACTTCCCACACCATAAGATGAATAACTTGAAAAGACAAATATCTACCTTCTCGTAAAAAGAAATTATTAAAAACGGGAGAGGTATGAGGAGATGTTAGCGAGTTGTCCTCACCATGGGTTTGTTGAGACAATGTGCAATGATGAGTTCATCTGAAAGGACACTGATGAGGAATTAGAGTACTTAAATGACCTAGCTGAGAAATCTCACACTTGGACTGGACCTAATGCCATTGATAGCACTGATATGACGCACCTCATTCCTTCTAGTAATGGCATACACCACTTTAGGGAAGCGGATAGCCTTAAGGCACAAGTTAAGTTATTAACTAGATAGTTAGTAGCCTTTAAAGCGAAGGATAGCCAAACTATATATACAGTATCCCATTTAAAACCACAAGAGATATGCTTTGTATCTTAGGGAACTGACCATCTAGCCCCAGAGTGCCCGATATATGGTGTGATGAAGGGCATATAAGGAACACCGCAACACTTTAGGGATGTACAAGAAGCCATACACACCTTATTTAAATACTTATAATCCCATTTGGCGGAACCATCCAAATCTTAGTTGGAAACATGAGTCTTATCAGCCTACCCAGGCACCACAAACCAAATGTTACAGTGCCCCAAGTATCATACACATGCCATTCCTATGAATTCCTTAGAGGATACTGTGCAAGCATTTGTAGAGGCCTAGAAAGAATTTATGGAGGCCCAGAGAAAACAAAAATCAAAGGTTTGAGTCACTAATAGCTCAGGTAGTTAAACAAAATAAGGAGATTAAGAGTCAAGTCTCTAAGCTGACGAATGCCTTAAGTGTGCAAAAACAAGGAAAATTCCTATCTTAGGCTCAATCAAATCCATAAGGGCAACACGTGGCACGGGTTGATCATGAGGTATCCAATGTAAGAGGTGTTAATGCCATAATCACTAGGAGTGGTAAGGAGGTATGCTTGTAGGACACTTCCAACACTGCATGAACCATAATCCTGCAAATCAGGCTACGCGTCTCGACGTGCATAAGTATTCCAGGTTTTTTTTGTTACTTCATTTTTACGCAAATAAGGCTGCCATGACTTCTCTATATAAACCCAAGTTTGTCCAAAACCCTAAAAAAAAAAAGAGAAAAAGGAGAAAAAGAGAGAAGAAACACACAATAAAATGCATCAAACATAATTTTGGGATTGAAGAACGAAGAAACTGTTGAGTGAGGAACGAACAAAACCGAGCGCAGTGAAAACCCACACGATATCAAATCCCGAGCGAGTAATTTTTTTCGGCAGTCCAAAATAGTGGGTTTAAAACCTTTTTCATCAACTTAAAATTTTCCTAATGCACTAAAAACATTTTCCATGCATTAAAATAATTACCATAAGCCAATTAAAATTTTTCAACACACTTTAATACATTTATCAACTCTTGATAAATATTCTAAGCTTCTAAAATTATTTTCAACACTTAAAAATAATCGAAACATACTAAGATTAATTTTCCACACTTGAAAAAATTACTTAAAAATACAAAATAATTTTTCAACTCTTGAAAAATTAATCCAAGCATTCAAAATTAACATATCATTTATATACTAATTTTCCAACACTTAAATGCTTCTAATCCTCATATACATGCTTCCAAATTATCCAATACTTCCATAACAATTTTCTTTACAATAATCATCAACAAATTGAACAATAAATTTATAAATTAAATTTTACCACAAGATGCTTTCAAGCCTTCCCCATTTGTGAATGGTTGCTTCCAAGTTTCTTTGAATCTTCCAAACTTTTGAACTCCTTCAAACTCCACCAAATTGAGCTCTCAAGAACAAGTATTGGGGATCAAAAGTTGATTTGATCACTCAAGAGTGGAAATCAAGATTTTTCCCAAATTCAACTTTTGAACCCTAAGAAAAATCAAGGACTTCAAGAGCACAATCAATCCTAACACTTAAGATTAATTTCCATGGTCTTGATAATTTGTAGGGTAATATTTGGTGAGATTAAGGCTTAATTTTGAGAGCAAAAGATAAACAAGACCAAAGCTTTTCTTTTTATCAATGGCTCGACAGTGAGCTTGCCAAAGGGGGTTGTTCTTCTTTTTGCTTTTTAATTCGGTTGTGAGAGAGTGTAAGAAAAAAAGAAGTGAGTTGACTGGTCGTTTTTAAATCTCACGACAGGGCTTCTTTTCTTTTTAAAAAATTACTTTCGTTTTAGCATTAAAATCAAAGAAAACAAAACTAAATCAAGTCATTTAATTAACTATGGTAAGAACTCATCTTTTATCTACATCACATATATCAAAAAGCAACTTAACTATAGTTAAAATTAAATCTCACCAACTTTAGCAACATAATTAAAATTGAATGAATTAGTTATTTTAACCAAAAATGTTCAATTGCTTTAACTTAGTTACCTTTAATTAATTAATACCTTTATTTGTATAAACTAAGTAATTAATTTTGTATATTAATTTAAAATTAAATTAATTACTAATTTAATGTAAATCAAATTTACATTTAGTATTCAATAAACTTATATCAACTCTGGATATAAAATTAATTAATTCAATTCATCTCATGAATTATCGGATTAAACAATTTAATCCTAGAAACCCAAAAAATACTTTGTCAACATTTGACGAGAGGTCGCCCTAGTGCTCATCAAGTAAACTTAATATAGTGGAACTTCGGTAGTTATGTATATATATACATATATATCTCGTAGGAAACGCTTTCCTCACGCAGCGTAAGCGATTAGGCTCACGGATCGAACTTGAAAAAAATTTTCTGCTTTGCCCTTCCTTTGGCCGAATGTAACCAGTGGGTTGTATGGGTTTTTAGGGGCAGAATCCGGTAACGCAGCGGAAGCGGTGGAAAATCAAATTTTCTGATTTCATAATTTTTCTCGGATTAATTAAATAAACATATTTATTTAATATTCCAATAATCAAATTATGAAATAAAATTCAAATAAATCATATTTAAGTGAATTTACCAAATTGCCCTTATATTTGGTATTTAGTCCATTTTAGTCCGAAATTGATCAAATCAATTTTGAATGATTCTAAATCATTTCTAAGATGAATTAGCATGTTCAAAACATCAAAACACCAAAATCAACGAAAACCCCAAAAATCCATCATTGGCCGAATGCACCACTTGGTGCCAAAGTGTGCACTTTGTATTTCATGCTTCAAAACACATCAAGATGTAATCCAATCAACATGAACTTTATATGCATCATATACACATCCAAATGCAACAATATATGAAAAGCCCCAAATTTGGAATTGGTCATGAACCCTAATTTTTCAATTCATCAAATTGGATAAATTAGACCAAATTGGTTAAATCAATTACTTCAATCATCATTCTTCCATCCAATCGAGTCTCAACACAATGAAACAACTCAAGATCAAATCTAGGTCATTTAAGAGTGGGTCAATAACTCTAGATTAGCAACAAGGTTTCCAAAACCATAAAAGAATGCTTACAACTACAATAGTCACAAACTTCTTTCATCACACATGCTCAACACTTCCAACAAAACTTCCATCATAAAAAAAAACAAAGAATAAAGAAAGGAATAACTTAAGAACATCATATGTTATAGCCTAGATCATAAGGAACATTTTCTTATCTAATAGCAAGTTGTAAAAACTTACTAAATCCAAGCTTTTCATTTGTTTTCCTTTTCTTCTTCACAAGCTTCTTTGATTTTATTTTTAATGGAGTTTCTATTGCTCATAAGTTATGGGGAAGGATGGGTTTGCTAGAAGTTCTTACCTCCGATAATGGTTTAATGGAGTTCTTGTAAAGTGTATTAGGTTATAAAATGAAATGAAATGAAAACAATTTATACTAGGGAAAAACATTGCCTTGGCCGAAATGTGTATACATATATACCAATTATTTCAATTTCATTTCACTTGAATTTGTCTAACTTTATATAAATATCTAAAAAACATTTATTGATATTTATATTAAGTCAACAATGGCAACATAATCATTTAAATCAAATATCCTAATGTAAGATATTATATTTCAATTAATTTAATCATTTAACAATTAAATAATTAATTAATTAATCAAATACAAATATATTAAATTATGTATAATATTTACATTAAATATCAAAAACATATATCATTTATGATATAAGTCAAATATCTCAATTTGACTATTAATTAATGTGTATTTAAATTAATCAAGTATTAAATGTAAATACACAGTAATTAAACAAATGACTATCGGATCCCTTTAGCACGTATCTTGCGTTTAACCTTTAAACGACTTTATAAATAATCAATATTATTTATAATGTTGCTCTAGTGCTCTACGAGTATGTTCATTATTGAGACTCTCTAGATTCAGGTATATCCGTCACGAAATCTAATTTCGTGTCCATAATCTATCCACCCCGTAGATTATGACGATCACGGATAATCTCGCTGAACCATACAGGTCGAGGTCATGGAAAATGTATAATTCCTCCGTCACAGGTATCCGGATAAATCCCAAAGATATAGATGTAAACGTCAAATCTCTACGGGGATTATCCAGTTGACTATTCCATTAGCAATCTCTAAAAGAATGTTTAGAACTAGCTTCTAAACTTTACCACGGGCCCATGGTTTTATCTGATTGCTAATCATATGGACTACCTATGCTATGGTACACAGAACTGACGGATCCTATCTTGATACACATAGGACACCTTGAGGATCTATTTATACCCAACGAACAGGCGGAGGTCTGATCTAAATAGATTGGTGACGTGACTGCCGTCTTAGTGTAGAAGATGTCTCATTTGCCCACAATGGCATCTCAAGTCTAAGAATCACAAGTGCTACTCAACCCAAGAAGATTCTTATTGACGTTGGTGTACCATCTATTAAGAATCTTCAGTGAGTCGTTCAGTGTTTATCCACTATAAACACCTACACGTCTATTCTAGTCTCCAAGACTAATGGTTCATTGAGAAACCATTGGAATCATATATTCCAGTATACGACATGTACTGGTCTCAACGGGTTTACTTTACTAACCAAGTAGTGTAAACCTTGACCAGGAACAGTCTGAGAATGACAACGTCATGATACTACTCAATGTCAGTTGCGACGCCTTTGCAACAGTATCATGACTAATCATTCTATGGTCATTACGTCTTTACCATATAAGAAAGATAGATTATATTATAGAAATTGCATATATTATTCATAATAATAATGTTTTACAGAAGTATTCTCAAAGAAATACAACCGGGAATTGGCGCACTGAGCACCAACCCCAACAAAATCTCCCACTTGCTCTAGTGCCAATAACGATTGTATCTAATACCCATCGACTCCACGTGTTTATCAAACAACTTGGGAGGTATGGCCTTCGTCAGCGGGTCTGCTACATTATCTTCACTGGTACCTTGCATACAACAATATCCCCTCGCGACACAATCTCTCGAATGATGTGGTACTTACGTTCCACATGCTTCGACTTCTAATGCGCCCTAGGTTCATTTCCTTGCGCAATGGCTCCAGTATTATCACAGTATAACGGAATCGCATTCTCGATACTTGGGACAACTCCCAATTCTGTGATAAAGTTCTTTATCCACACAGCCTCTTTTGCAGCTTCAGCAGCTTGCAATATATTCCGCCTCAGTGGTGGAATCTGCTGTTGATCCCTGTTTGGAACTCTTCCAACAAACTGCACCTCCGTTAAGGGTAAAGACAAATCCAGATGTAGACTTTCTATCATCGGGATCCGATTGGAAATCGGAGTCTGTATACCCATTAACCTGCAGCTCATTTCCTCCATAAATAATCAACTTATCCTTAGTACCTTTAAGATACTTTAGGATATGTTTAATGGCCATCCAATGGTCATTACCTAGATTGGACTGATATCTACTAGTTACGCTAACAGCGAAACTGATAGCAGGCCTCGTACATAACATGGCATACATTATGCTACCCAAACACGAAGCATAAGTTTGGTTAGACATTCTAATCTTCTTATCTTCTGTTTGTGGACACATTTTCTGAGAAAGATGAATCCCATGTCTGAACGGTATATTTGTTGTCTTACAGTTACCAAAACTATACCATTCCAAGATCTTATCTATGTACGTTGATTGGGATAACCCAATCAGCCTTCTTTTGTCTATCTCTATAGAGTTTTATCCCTAAAACATAGGAAGCTTCTCCCAGGTCCTTCATGGAGAAATTCTTACAGAGATACGCTTTAACGCTTTGTAACATACCTAAATCATTCCCAATGATTAGGATGTCATAATCATATAGGACTAAAAATACGACCATGCTCCCACTGGCCTTCTGATACACACAGGTCTTCTGAATTCTTGAGTAAACCAGACGACGATCTAATATCTCATCGAATCGAAGATTCCAACTTCGTGAAGCTTGTTTAAGTCCATAAATGGACTTTTTAAGCTTACATACCATGCCCGAGTTTTCGCTGGACGCAAAACCTTTCGGTTGTTCCATATAGATTTCTTCATCAAGAAATCCATTTAGAAAAGCCGCTTTGACATCCATTTTCCAAATCTCGTAATCATGATATTGTTGGGGTTGGTGCTCAGAGCGCCAATCCGGACCGTATTTATGTCTGACTCATGAATACGAATATCCTCTTATTCCATAATATTACTTATTTATGGTTGCACCTCTTGTTCTTGTTAGACATTATGACCCATAGCGTCACTGTTTTGTAAATGATATTGTATTATTGTACAAAATCAACTATGTGATAATGAAATTGCCTTTTGCCGTTTTGTAAAATTATTTACTTTAATATATTAATGGCAAAAGTCCATATGATTAGTTCCGTATTGAGATGATATGAGACAGTATCAATATAAAAGGTTTAATCATTAAATATCCCTAGTCGGAGTATTATCGAGATCGGACATCGATAATGCGGAATAGACTAGTATTGCACTTGTGCGAGTTGTGATGGCACAACGGCATAGTTCTCATATATTTAAGTATTGGATACTTATGCAAGTGCGATAGGAGGTTGTGTTTTACCGATGGTACGGAAAACAGCTTCGCTCTGGACAGACCCCGCGGAATCCCATTGGTAGTATGTCTGCGTGTCTATGGGAGGCCGCATCAGGGTAGGTGTATATGGTCTTAACCTGAGACTTGCATCGCTAGTACTTGCGACAATCGGTAAACTTTGGTTTGGTGGTTCGGGGCTTTAACCGGTTCTGTGTACGCCTCTTCTGGGTTTATCGAGAATCGTAGTGTACTGGATGTGATGTCAAGATGGAAGTATCACTTCAGACAAGACATATGGAGATGATAATCACGCAGGATACAGAACTAGTACTCTATAAAAGGTTGCAACCGTCGGGACAATATGACCAGGTCAGGATTGTCCGATTTAAAGAGACTAGTTGTTTGATGTCCGATATATGTTTCGTACGGGGCAGACACATTTCCAGCCCAGGCCTAACATGTGATCGTCCGATACTGGATCGATGTACGCGATACTACGGTATACTACGCTTGATAAAGATCTAATATTCCAGTAAGAATATTTCTGGAGAATTGGGTAGGCATGGCGCTTTGCTAGAAGCCAACCTTGTCTTGTAAATCGGTAAAAACGTAGTACGAGGTACGTACGTGTTCGGATTATCCGACGACCGTATTTACTGCCAACATATCGGAAATCTCTTGGGTCACTTCCTGAAGATTCACCTATTATGTTTGATTCGAACTTTATTAATCTTGGATTAATTACGGAGAAACTTTATCTTGGATAAAATGCCTTATTAGGAGAGAGAGAGAGAGATCGATTAATTTGGAATTAATCGATAAAATAATATATTCGATATATTAAACGAAATTAGATTTCGACGCGGAATTAAAATCGGATTTTAATTCGGGCAAACGAATTAATTTAGAATTAATTCGTTAGCGATCTGAATAGTAATTTCGCTAGGCGTAATTATTTAATTCTCGTCGCGACGGAAATGCGTTAATTCGGAATTAGCGAAATCGAGCCGAAAGTGTTTGCGGACACATTCGTATTTTGAAACGGGTTGGATCCGCAAATCACATCGCGATATCTCATCACTTGACACGACTAGTTGATGGATGTATCTAGTCACCTTTATGGGATGATACATTGTCTCTATTCTCAATGTAAGATGATGATGCCATTTAATGAATTTTTAGGAGGGAAAAAGCTTTCACGGTTTTTGAAGAGTTTTATCTAAAAAATTCATTTTGGTATATGATACATCATCATTGCTTTTCATTTTTGGTCTCTCACGGTTTTTGAAACAAAAAGAGAACAAGAAAATTGAAAAGTCTCACTCTACTCTCCTTCTTCTTGCTCACGCCGTGAGCTTCATCCATGGCAGAAAAATTATTTTTCTTTCTTTTCTCCATTTTGCTAGCACAATAAGGGATCAAGGAGGTGATAGGGAAACATCCTTGGAGCTTGGAGTACTAGAAGATTTGAAGCTTCCTCACATTCTTGTTCTTGGCCGAAAAACATCCACCTTGAAGACTCAAGGATCCTCTTCATCATTTTCGTCACAAAGCTTAGTAAGTATGATTCCGCCATGCTTCAAGCTTTGCATGTATGATATTTGTATTTCTATGGCTTAATCTTTCTTTGGGACTAATTATAGAAACCTACAATGGTATCATGGAGCCATGTTTAAGCATGAAATACATTAGGGTTAATTTGGGGAAAATGATTGAAGCATGTTCTTGTGAAATTGGATGCTAAAGTATGCTTATATGTATGTTATATGATATATTACATGATCAATTTTAAGAAAAATGCATTGGATGATTTTTCCCCAAAATGGTTGCTTTGGCCGAATGTGAGGTACTTCCACTGGTTGTAATTTTTTGCATGCACAAGTTCATTAGATGACTAAGTATGCTTAATGTATGTTATATGATATATAAATGATCAATTTTGAGAAAATGCATTGGATGATTTTTCCCCAAAATGGTTGTCTTGGCCGAATGTGGAGGTGCTTCCAATGGATTGGATTTTTCATGCACAAGTTCATTAGATGACTTAAGCATGATTATATGTATGATATATGATGTAAACATGATCAATTTTGAGAAAATGCATTGGATGATTTTTTCCCCAAAATTGTTTCTTTGACCGAAAATGGAGGTCCTTGTAATGGATTATATTTTTGTTTATAAGTTCATTAGATGACTTAAAACAGTATACGGGATTTAGATTAGTGATTCAATTGGATTGAAAAACAAATCGAACAAAAATCCCTCTTGGCCGAATGCAATATGGCATGTTAAAGGACTTGATTTTTTGTTCAAATAAATGTTGGACATGTGTTTTGAACATGTGATGATTAATAAATTAAATTGATGTTTTTTGAAATATTTGGTTTAATGAATTAATCATGGATTTACACTTTTAATTAATTGAATTTTAAAATTTGGAATATTAAAATTTAATTATGGCTTAATTGTATAATGGGCTTGTATTATTATATTTGGGCATAATGGGCTTGGTTGGGCCAAGTAGATTTGAGCCAAAAAGATTGGATCCAATTTGGGCTTAATCACTCCATTAAGTCCAAATATAGTAAAATGGGCTTTAATGTTTAATTGGGCCTTATGGGCTTGAAATTGATTTTATGGCACTTAAGGGTGATTCCTTATTTGGGCTTGGTAATTGGGTTTGACCCACATTGACCAAAACCCAAGCCTTAATAAATCAATTGAAAGCCCATCGGACTTTAATTAAACAAACATTGGATGTTAGTTGGGCTTGGAGACCCAATTAGATTAGATTTAGAATCTAAGTCTTTAAAGCACATTAAAAGTGTAAATATTTAATTTGGAATTAAATAAATTGAACACGACTTAAATTGGATTTAACGGGTAGTTCGATATAATTCGTGAATTCGTACCTTATGTACTTATTCTCAAACGAGTTGGACTCGCGCAAAATCAAACCGTTGTTTGAACATTGGATGATCACTTAAACAAAGACTAATTAATTGGATTTGATTGGTTGTATAGCATGTCTTGAATGAATATATATGTATGTGA
>SKCR01024805.1:0-20148 GCA_019454045.1 Zanthoxylum bungeanum
CCCAATAGGAAATTGGCATTTAGTTCTTCTGACATAGGGGGATATGTGAAATTTGTTGTATTCATTGTTTTAAATGCAATGGATTGATTGGTAAATCTGATGTACTCGTTTCTTTTGAAATGCAATGGATTGATGGTATTTTAACGTTCTTTAATGCATTTTATTATGTGTTTTTTGCTTATTTGATTTGCATTTCCCTTACTTTTCATGGGTATTTTGTTTCATTGTGTTTCAGATAATTAAGCATGAATGCATTCACATATATCTTCAACTCTTTGAGACTTATGATTAGATCGAGTCATATTATAATAAGTCTGTGTCATGATGATGGATACTGATTATTTTATTATTTTGAAGTTTCTCACGTAATGCCAAATAGTGAGTTTGTTGGGTCTATTGTATTGGAAAATTCCGTGACAAACCAAATTATATTGAGTTGTAATAAGTCTTGAAGTGCTTGGGTATATGTGGACAACATCATATGAAGTTATCAGAGGTTTCGTTCGTGCTGCGTTCTTCATGAGGTTCGAACGAAGTTCGTTTGTGACTCGTTCGTTGACACGTCACGTTCGAACGAAACCAACCAGAAGCTTCACATTCGAGTTGTGTTCGACATGACGTTCAAAAGGTTTTTCGAAATCATTTGCGCTCGTCATGTGTTCTCGAGGCGTTCAAACACCTGTACGAATATTTGTTATTTTAGTCGTGTTTCTAAAGCCTTTTTTAGATAGGGAGACCATACTTATAAAAAGAAACACATAGCCTCTTTATCAGGGTTGGAAAATCTTTACCTAAGCCTATTCTGTCTTTTGCTTCCAACTCTTTATAGAGCACTCACCATTGGAGACTCAATCTCATGTCTTCTTCCTTATGGGTGATCTTCTTTGTTTCGTCATCATCAACCTTCCAAACATAAACATTGCCAATACCCTAAACCTTCAAAGTTATAAGGTGAAGATTGGCGATCGGAGTTTCGATGTGCGAGTTCGCAGATTCAATTCACCGAGACTTCAGAAATTTTGAAGAATGTTGTTTGGTGCAGGCTCGGGGAATTCTTCGAGTAATTACAGTAGTGGAAATAAAGTCAGCAAAGTTGTTGCTTAAGGTCGTTTCACTATCTTTGTAAGTTTTATCATATGGTGGATTTGGGTGGTAACCTATACCCGGAGTGGTTTTATCTGAAAGAGTTTTTCACTTAGTAAATAAATTTGTTTGTCTTTTGTTTATTTCCTACATTTTATTTTGTGTTTGGATACTTGTTGCAATTATCTAGCCATAGAAACTCTAGCCTAGACGTGTCTTATATAGAGTAAAATTTTCTTTATTTCGCAGAATACCCTATTCCCCCACAGGTGTATAGGGTCAGAACTATTTCATATTTTCACATCTATTATTATATTACATGATATCAATTGACTAGATTTAACAACTAAATTTAAACCAAAAATTTAAGTTGAAATGCCATATACTTTCATGTGGATTTTTTGTGTATTCAGGGCTCTGATTCTCCCTCAAATGATTATATATGAAAGGGAAATTATCATTTATCCACTAGAAAATTATTTAATGTTCAAAAAAACATCCAATTTTGGGAAAATATTATATGTACATCAAATTTTTTTAAAAATAGTCATTTATCACCCAAAATTTAAGAAGCTTCATCTAAAATTCACCTAAATTTAATTGATGTTTGAAAAAACACTCAATTTTTGGATGATGAATGTTTATTTTTAATAACGATGGATATATAAATATCAATTTCTCAACACTAGGTGTTTTTTCGAACATCTAATTTTCAGATTGATAGATGATGATTTCCTATATGAAATAGGAAAGTATGGGCCATTTTTTTTTTCCAAGTGTAGTGTTTTTTTTTTTTTTTTGGGTATAATGAATTACCAAAAAAATCATGAAATAATGAATTATTATTATTATTATTTAATGACATTTTATAACTTTGTTAAAAGGAATCACGTGTGATAAGCACTGCTTCCTTGTTTTATTAAGAGGAGTTTCCAGCATTTTTTTGGCACCCACTAAAAAATTTCCTGCATTTTTGCTTCCAACAATCAGGGGCAGCCTAAGTTGTCCGGAAATTTGAGGCCTTAGAAGAATTTCTGAAATGTGAGCCATCGGATAAATGATAAAAATATAAAAATCATACAATACACTAAAAATTAAAATTTCTCTAGGATTTGACGACTGACCCAGGGCCACCTCTGCCACGGATGTAGCACTTCCCGCTACCAAGTCCAAGTCCTAAAAGAAAGTGGTTGAAATCAAATCTTACAGAACAATGCAAACACATGCTAACATGATATCAGTCAGAGAAGCAGTCCTCTCATTTGGTTAAAGCCAAAAAGAAAGAAAAATCAACCATAGACTTGCAAAGTCTACAACTCAAAGAGCAAAAGCATCATCATTAAATAGAAAGAATACAGCTAGGCTACATAAATTTGAGTTTTTTTTGGAGCAAAGCTTCATACAACATCCACGTCAAAATTTGAAGATACATAACCCAAATGCATTATAGATTCACTCGGTGAGTATTTCAGATTTTGATTGAGCTAACAACAACGTTTATGAGTTTTGAGTCCATCCCTCAAACGGGATGTAATGAACAAAATTAAATTTTATAGTTTGCTTCTACAAATCTAGTTTACCTCTCTTGCTCATGAAGCCGATAAATTGTTACCAGCTCTTCACTGGAGATAATAAAAGTATACGAGGACTAGGATCAACAGGACTACCACAGCTGCAGGAGCAGCCCATAACCAGTAGTTAGTAGACTTCTTCCGCTTCAGGATGGCCTTTGGAAGTGATTCCGGACCCCTTGGCCGTGACCTGTACTTGACAGTATTCTCCCTACGGACCCCCTTAGGTTTTGCTGGAGTTGGAGCTTCAACTGGGGCTTCAACATTTTCGTCAACATTTTCTTGTTCCGCAGCCTCTGTGACTGCTTCAGCTGATTCCTCATTGGTAGCAGTTCCAGAGGCTACAGCCTTCTTCTTTGCTTTCTTTTCACGTTCCTGAAATCAATCAAGAAACGACCATATATTTAATTTCAGCCCAAACTAATAGCCAGTAAACAGTAATGACTAAATAAGTTCTATAAATAATTTCCTTGAGCTGCTTTTGAGCTCTTAGTGCCGCTTTTGCTGCTTTTTCCTCTTCCTTCTTCCTCTTTCTTTCCATGCCTTCCATAGCTCTTGCCCTATCCTCTTCTTTTTTCATTTCCTTCAACTTAGCTTCATCCACTTTCTTTTCTGGAGCAGGCTTTTCTACTACAGGAATCTCCATATCTGCTGTGTCATGATTTTCCACAGTCCTTGTTTCAATCTCTTTGTTAGTGGTGACTTCTTTCTGAACCTTCTGAGTATCTTTCTGCGAAGCAGACTTGGTATCTGCCTTTGATTGTTTCATGTTAGGCTTTGCCACAATCTCTGGTTGAGAGGGTACTGAAGTCTCCACTACCACCAATGGCTTCTCATCAGGGTTCCTTATACGTCCATCCCTGCTCAACTGTCGCATGTCCAATGATGGCAAAAGTCTCTTTTCGTAATCATCCCTGAAAGCCTTGTTGTTGTTCCAGATGGTCATAAATTTCTCAACCTAATAAACAAAGAAGAAGATAGAAGGATGAGAAGGATAAAAAATATTTAAGTTTTGCAACACAAACCAAAAGATGAGTACATGTCAAACAAACCTCTGCATTCGATAAATCTTTGAGAGCGTTGACCTCTTTCTTAAAAGAGAGCGCTTTGGCTTGGTTCGAGATTGTACGATATTGAAAAAAGTTGGCATTCTGATAAACAGGTTAAGATTCAGTGAGGCCAATTGTACAACATTACATGTATATAAGTTTGGAAGATGGTCAAGGATGATAACAAGCATATTTACTGGCAAATTCATTAACATCTGAATTGCATCTTCATTTCGAAAACTTGAACATATTCACTAAGATATGCATCGTAAGGCAAGCTTCAAAAGAAGTTTATCAATTAAATATTAAGAGCAATGATCCTGAAAGAAGAGATTGTCATCAAGAGAAGCTAGAGTCTAGCTGCTAGACTACATTCAATATGATTAGTTTCATGGTCAATCTATTTTCAACCTACATGCTCTCTGTTGTTTTCATACAATATTTCCTACAGCAGTCTCATGCTACAACAAAATTTGGAACAAGTGCTTCAACAGAGATCTAGAAGCCAGCAAATATGCACCATTTGTTGGAGCAAATACATACAAGCTAATGGATGTGTGCATGCGTCTGCACACACAAGTGCACGCTCTCTTCTAGATAGCTGATATAAGGAGTTGACTAAGCCAAACCGAAAACAACAACCCTTCTTAACCTGCTCATGTGACATATATTGGCAATGTTGACATCTAAATATCATGAAACCAAACCATAAACCACAGACCCACCGGGACCTTGCTCAGATGATGTGGTTAAGAGCCTTGGCTTCCAGATCTCATGGCCACTGACACTACATAGTCAATAAACAAGTTTAACACTAGGACCATAATCAAATAAACCGAGCAGCAGCGCAGGATACAAGACTGAGGACTGTACGACTTCATGAACCAGATTAGAAAATTTGTTTATTGGAATAACAGATACTAATAGTCCTGCACCATAAAAATAGAATAGATACATGATACTAAAAAAAAAAAATTAGTGGATCCTCATGAACAATTCCTATTCACGTTTCTCAAAAAAAAAAAATTAGCTCGTTGTATAAGCTGAAGTAATGAACTAACAGCCTTCTATTTTATCTTGACTGATAAATTAAAATGATTTAAAATGATCCGAACTAATTACAAACCTACATAAACTACCTAGCATGAAGCCATACAACCACTGGATGACGATGACGCCAATTCAGTAGAACCATAACTCTCCAAGCATTGCAACAGTAAGAGTATTCCGGGGCAACCAAGAAAATTTCTCAAAAGAAAATTTCTCAACTAGAGTAACGTACTTAAATATCAGCTCCAACTCCTCAGTCCTGACACATACTAACCTCTCTAAATTATGAAAAAACATCTTGCCCAAGCCACTCTCATCAGAAATATCTCGACACATACAACCACTGGATCACAGTGACACCGATACATTAGAGCGCCATAACTCTCCAAGCAAAGCAATAATAAGATTATTCCAGGGTAAGAATCAAGAAAATTTCTCAGCTAGAGTACTGTACATAAATAGCAGCTCCAACTCCTTAGTCTTGACACATACTAACCTCTCTAAAATATGAAAAAATATCTTGCCCAAGCCACTTTCATCAGAAATCTAACCTGTCTAGGATTAATGACAGTCAGAGAAAAATAATAATGATAAGTTAAACTGTTCATAGACTTCCCATAAGAATGGATTAATTATTTCAATGCATGAAGTGAGAAATCTTACAAATAGATAGTTAAAAGACTTCTACAACAGTATTGTCAAGGTGTTGTTTCTATAGTGAGCAAGCATAATCTGAAACAATCAAAAACTTTCTAGAAGGATACACACACGCACAGACAGAGAGAGAGAGAGAGAGAGTGGAGCTATAAAATCGCAGAAAAAATAAAATATAGAAGCAAAACAAATATACCCCTTCATCACGCTGTTTCCTCAGTTGGTGAAGGTTTGCATATGTTTTGTCTCGTTTTTCAGTCACATCTTGCACCTCATCCTGTAAAGCATTGATCTCTTCATCCAATGCCTTCACTTTTCCTTCAAGTTGAGAAATTTTGGCCCAAACTTCTTGGTTCTTCTTCCTCACTCCATCCAAATCAACACCCATGAGCTACAAAGAGACAATTTCTGTAAATTAGTATTTATTTGATACTAAAAAAACATGAATTTACCAAGCATAATGTCAGTGAAACAATAGGCTTCAAAACAAACTTAGAATGTCTTACTTTAACCTGGTCTTGAATAGCCTCTTTTTGACCCATTGACTCCTGAATCTTTGCTCTCATAGCAGCATTAGCTAAAACTTTTTCCCTTGTCCCCTCTTGTTGTTTGATTTCTCTAAGGAGTTGCTTCTCCTCAGATAAAGGGATGCTCTCATGTTGAATACGGTATTGCAAACTATAGATCTGCATTCATTAGTCTTAGTCAAAGTATAAAAGAGAAAAGACAAGGAGTCATTAAAGCAGAAAATACATTTACGAGTACAAAATAAATCAATAATTGCCATAAAATCATACAAGGTCATTCAGCTCTTCCTCGGATGAACATATACCACCAGAATGAACATTGTTGCGCAGCTTGCCAAGAGCCTGCTGCAGGGGTTCCATTTCCTTTTTCTTACCCTCCATATCCGACCTGCAACTCCTCCAATCAGCTTTCAGAGACCTCAGCTGAGCAGCTAATTCCCCTCTATCTGCCTGCATGAGAAAGAAAGAAAAAAAAAATATAACAATAAATCTTTAGCAGGCCCGCATCAAACTTAACATATCATTATTTTTTTGGCAGATTATTAAACTTTTGGGTGATAATACTCAAGCAAGTAAATGTTATGAAGGATTCACCATAATTATTGGAAAAACTCTATGACTCTATCAACATAACAATTGAAGGAAACTCCTCACTCCAACTAATATTTTCTCACAGAAAGCAAGCATGAGGTAACAAAACTTCTCCTTCGTAATTTAGCAACACCAAGTATCAACTACCTAAAAATTACCTTTACCAAAAATTAGAGCAGCATATTCATCTTTCTTATACACGAGTTTTGGTAACTCATTAAATGCAAATTACCTTAATGTACTAAGTAATCTAAAAGCTGTTAATTCAAGAGGCTAGCCCAATAATAAATGAAATCATGTTTTTTTCCCTAATGAAGGTGATTGTCCAAAATCATTCATGGTGAAAATCTTATCTGCTTGATACACCAGTTTGATTGTTTTCTGGCATTAATTACACCCATCTGACAGATGTTTCTACAAACAAAACAAAAGACACCAAGACATCTTTGTGGCAAAATTTTACTAACAATGACAACAATTAAGATAATTTCACTCACCCTCTTTGCTCTTAGCTCTTCCATAAGTTGAGCCCGAGCATTGTTCCTCCTTTGAATATCCTTGTCAGTCAGTTCAATTTTCGCTTTAATTTTTGGATCGTCATAATGCCGGTGCCTGATGAAATAAAAGTTATGGATCTTCTTAGGCGCAGGCCACTCCTCTGCCGCAGGCCATTCCTCTGCCACATCCTTTGGTATGTTAGCATTCAATACATTGCCCTCTCCTTGAAAAGGCTCGCCTCCAAGTGAACCAAATTTGATTGATTCATCCTTTCCCGGACCATTGTCCAGTTTCCCATTCTCTTGTGCCAAAGGCTTGTGCGCTTCAGTTACACTTTCCACGGGTGCTTGCGCCATTTCAGCAACCATTATTCAACAAAGAATAGCCTCAGAAAATCTACAAACAAAAGGGAACAAACATAAATATACCATAAGATCGTATTGCCAACACACAAATACATATATGGGAACAAAGATTTAACAACCCATTTCATTCATTCAAAGATCAGAGCCAATAAAAACCTATTTGAAAGGATCAACAAGATCTAATCATTTTCACATAGATCATCCAGCAGAGAATCTTATCTACAGAATCATATCATATTAAAATAAAATTGCAAACTACAAAGGATGATAAACCCAAATAAAAAAGAGATCAGGTATTTTTTCAACAATTTAAATATCAACTAAGATACATACAAATATCTCAAATACGGATTTTATCACATCAAGGTCAAAAAGATCAAGCCTTTATACATGAAACAAACCAAAACATACAAACACAAATCCAATGAAACAACATCCCTCAAAACAAAGTCAACGTGTAATTTAGATACAATCACGATCTGAATTCAACCCATTTATGAAACAACAAACCCATATCAAAACGAACCAAACCCAGATAAGATCCATCAATACACCAAAACAAAAAGCAAACAAAGGGTGGATTTTTACCAGCAGAACTGAAAAAGAGAGAGGAAAAAAAAGACCCTTTTGACAAAGGGCCCTGGAGTTTGAAGTTATTATTATTATTGTTAATCAAGGAAAAAATGAAACTGAAAATAACGTAAGGAAAGATAAAATAAAATAAAATAAAAAATGGAATGAGATGAGATGAGATCTCTTGTTTTAAGAGGAAAACGAACACTCGATATTTGGTTTCGAGTTGGATACAAAGACAGAGAGAGAGGGTTTTCTGACGCAGTTAAAACTTCAGGATTTTTTTTTTTATTTTCAGTTTATGCACTCTCTTTTTTTCTATAAAAAATAAATAAATAATAAAAATAAAAATTAATTAATTAATTTGTTATTCAAGTATTTGTTCTGCTCTTATTTTCTTTTATGTGAAATTAACATTGTACGGTTGTACCGATTAATTTTTTTATCCATATTTCTAAAATTTTCTTAATAGATTTCAAATTATATATTTATCTTTATACATATAATGTTTTTTCTTAAAACTTTTTTTTAATATTAAAAAATACAAATCATATTCATAATTAAATTTATCATTAAATCTTTTATTATTATAAAAAAAAATAACATTTAACGGACTCATTCTAGTTATCATTAAAAAAACAAAAACTACCTAATGATGTTACTCGGTGATAATTAGTAATTACACTTCCGTATTTGGTTTAGTAGAAATGTGCCCGAATATGTTATTGAAAAAGTTTAGAAAAAAAAACTAGGTCATTCTTAAATATTTATTCAATGGAGTTTAATACAATTTACATTTGATTTTTTTTAAAAAAATAATTAAAAATTAAGAGTATGAATTCTTTTTACAAAATATGATAAATGGTGTTTTTTTTGTACCCAAAAAATCAAATAGAAATCATAGAAATCTTAATATTTAATTAATAAAAAAATTATTCTTTTCTTAAAAAACGAATGGGTCCAAATTATTTTTATCAATCCTTATATTTTAAGTATTTTGAATTCAAGGATTACAGTTCCATCCGGTTTCGATTCCAAAATCATAATCGAATCGAAATATATTTCGGTTCGGTTACGGTTCGATATAATTTGGAACCGTAACTTTAAGGTTCGATTCTATTCGATCCGGAATCGAAATCAAACCATATTTTTTTTCTTTTTTCCCTAAAAAAATAAAAGACCGAACCGATTTTTCCGATTCTACGGTTCGGTTCAGAACTGTGACCACCAGGTATAAGTGCTGTGATGGTACAATTTAAAACTTATAAAAAAGAGAAAGTACTCCTAAATAAAAGCAGATTATTGAATTATGAAGCAAAAAGGAAAAAGCTTTCATTTTTTCAAAAATAATTTTTAATAAAAGAAAATTAAAAAGAGCATTAGAAACAAAAATATCAATTTGCCTCCTTCTTTGTACTTATTAGCATATTTTTCTTAGAAAATTGATCTTCCCCCTCCCTGCCAAACCTGACAGCCCCCTCTCCCCCTTGTCTCCTTATTTATTTACTAAAATATCCTTATCAATATTTGCAATGACTTTTTTTTTTAAAAAAATTTTTTGAAAATTTACACATTACACATTACACAATTTATATATTTATATATATTAATTTTTTAATTATTTTTTTATTTTATAATTATTTTTTTATTTCTGTTAATAATATTACAAATTTTTTATCTATTCATTTATTTTTTTGATTCATTTTAATTTAATTAATACTTCTTGTGTATAAAAAAATAAATTTAAACAATATAATTTTTTTTTTATTTTCGAAAAAAAAAAAGGAAGTAATATTTTACAAAAACCCTTATCAATATTTACAATGACTTCTTTTTTTTTTGAAAATTTACACATTATAAATTTAAATATTTTATTAATAATTAATAAAATGTTAATTATTTTTTTATTTTATATTTTTTATTTTTGTTAATAAATATTACATATTTTTTATCTATTCGTTTAATTTTTTAATTCATTTTTTAATTAATACTACTTATGTATAAAAAAAAAATTTTAAATAATATAATTTTTTTATTATTTTCGAAATTTTTTAAAAAAAAAAAAAAACAAAAATTGGCCATTGGGGCCTGGACGATGATCGTCCAGGGAGGGGAACAATCGTCCCCCCTCCCTTTTTTTTTTAATTATATATATTATTTGTTTTGCTAGGGCGTAAAACTATGTCATAGTTTTGCTAGGGCGCAAAACTATGACATAGTTTGGCGCAAAACTCAAAGTAAACGTACTTTGCTTGTTATTTAAGAAAATTTAGGCAGACAGAGTAAGCTAAAGCAAAGTAAACGTACTTTGCTTGTTATTAAAAGTTTTTTGTCTTATTTAATTTCGTAAATCAGTATCCATATCTATTTTTTTTTTAAATATTTTATTAAAAGTTGTATTGATTCTGATTCTGATTTTATATTTTATTTATTAAAAGTTGTTTGTCTTATTTAATTTCGTAAATCAGTATCCATATCTTCTTTTACTTTTTAAAAAATCTATTTTATTAATTATGCTAGGTTCTGCTGGGGCGCATTCCCCTTCTTTTTTTTTTTTAGATTTTTCTTTTAATTCCGAAAATGGGTCACTCGTTATAGTATTCGTAATCAATTATGGTACGAAGTATTGAGTATATCACCAAGTGCGCCAGGAGAAGACTTTAGAGGCAACATAGATTCGAATTTATGTTTTTATATTTTAAAGTGTAACTTTTTATGTTGTTATTTGTACTATTTTTAAATAAATATTTTTCTAATATACATGAGAAATTTTTTATAATACATAAGTAGTGTTAAATGAATTAAAAAAGAATCACAAACATAAAATAAATAATAATAAATATGAAATTTGTAATATTTATTAAAAAAATAAAAAAAATTATATAAAGTAGAGAAAATATAATTTTTTAAAAAAATTATAAAATAAAAAATTTAATTAATAAAATAAAATAAGTACTTATGTTATTTTTATATTATATATATATCAATATATAAAAAGTGGGATATATTTTGTTTATTTGGAAAATTGAATTTTTGAGAAAGATAAGGGACAAATTCGGAATTGCAAGGGAGACAGAAAAAAAAGTAATTGTCAGGAGAGGGGGAAGATAAGGGCTCTTTTTCTTATCACAACGAACACGTTACACGTGTTCTATTTTTATTTATTTTTTTGAAATAAACACGTGTTCTACATTAAAACGACAATTTGCTGACACGTTTTGTCGATGCTTACGAGATTACATGAAGACGAAGTTATACAACAGTTACAGAAATACCCTTGCTGTATTTACCAAATTACGGTTACACTGCAAGCGAAATGTCAACTCTTATGTACCAAGTATTATGATGGCAAAAAAGTCCAGAGGGATGGGACCGCGGGGTTACATGCGTTATAGTAAAAGTAAAATATACGAATAATGATATCTTCTTATCATACTCAACCCTTTGTCATCTTATTAAGTATCATTCAAAATAAAAATAATGGAAAATGACATGAATTTTTTTTTTTTTTTCATAATTACTCGTTAGGTCTCTCATTTTTTTTTTCTTAATTATCCTTTAGCTACCTATTACTCTAACAACAAAGGATCATTGTTGCATTTTATATTTTTAGTGTTAGAACATCATGGACTTAAAGGATAATTATGAAAAAAATCAAGAACCTAATGAATAATTATAAAAATTAAAAAAAAAATTAAGGATCCATAAGACCTTCTCCTTATATTTACCAAGTCTCCAACATCATTATTTTTGTAAATTTGAATTTAAGAGAAAAATATAACTATAAAAAGAATTAGTTTGTGAGTCATATTGCCCTATGAATTTTATATTTTTACCGTTAGAACATCATGGATCTAAAGGATAATTATGAAAAAAAAAATCAAAGAATTAATAGGTAATTATAAAAAATTAGGGACTCATAGGACTTTCTCCCTAAATATTAAAAAAAATATTTACTAAGGCTACAACATCATTATTTTTGTAAATTCGACTTTAAGAGAAAATATAACTATACGGGCCAAATTTGGGCCAATGGTATAATCGCCTTTTCGCCTAGGTCCAATAACAGATAAAGCTCAAATACCTTCAAACGGAATCAGATGCCAAGTTTGGGCCAAAGACCTGAACCCCTCCCAGGCCTGATCTAACAAGCAGCCCAGACAAACTCCATTAAATCTACACCTAATATATCCATTTTTCTTTAAACAAAGCACATGCACCTTCACATGCAAAAATGCTCAATCACCGAAAGTTTAACCATTTTAGCACGTTGTGGGGGCCCGCCTCCATAATTTCAGTTCCTATTCCAACTATAAAGTGGCACCTCTAAAACCTATATAAAGAAGCATAATTCATAAGATCAGGAGGAGGCAAGTTTGAGCATTCTTTCCTTAAGCTCTCAAACTCTCTCACATTACACACCGGACCACAGGCCTCACGGCAGTCCACGGAGGTCAAGGTAACCTCAAACCTTGATCTTCCTTATTTACTGCTCATCTCCATTACTGAATTGAACGTCGGAGAGCCTACGACGCCCACCACACTGGTGGGTAGAGGTTTCCAGCTCACTCTATCTTCGTTTTACAGGATCGCTGATGTCCCATACTACAAATTCTCGATTGTTGACATCGAGCGAAATTCAGCGTCTACAATTTGATGCCCACTGTGGGGCCTTAGCGATTTATAGCAAGCGAAGATCTCTCAGTCTACAATCCTTACAAACATAGCTACTCACAGCTTCAACTAGCGAGCAGACACCTGATGAACGGAAAATATATCAATATTTACCGCCCCTTTTACTTAATATTTTGTTTAGTTTCTCGGGTTTGATGAACGTTTTGATATGTTTTATTTTATTTTGCAGATAAAATAATATTGGGACACAATGAAATCATTTAGGACGAAATGTGGGTCAAATAAGGGCAAAAATTGGACTTGACATATTAATTTTGGAGATTGAAAACTTGAAAGGGCGTTTTAACGAAGTGCAGTTTTGGAAATTCCAGTTTTGCGCATCTGTCGTATTTTGGGCATAACTTTTTACTCCGATATCGGATTGAGCTGATTCAAGTTCCAGATTAAAGAAGAATCAAAGATCTACAACTTTGAAAGACAAAATAATTTCGAATTCTAAAGTTGTCATGCCCGAAATTGATGAACCATCCAGAAGTGTGTTGTGTGTAATTATTAAAGTCATTTTCAATCATTTTCAAAGCAAAAAATAAATTAATAAATAAATAATAAAAATTATCAAATCACCACCAAACATGATAAGAAATTAGTGGAGCAATTAATAATGGATTTGGTGGAGCAATTAGTGGAGCAATTAGTGGAGCAATTAATAATTGATTTGGTGGATGATTTGATGAAGGCAAAATTTTGCCTATAAATACCAAGCCATTTCATTTGTAAATTCATACTTTCTTCTAAGGAATTCCTTAAGAATACTAAGAAGATTGTATCTTGTTTGTTTATTTATAGCTTTCAGTAATTAATTTCCGCTTTCGCACTTTCTTTTCTCTACTTTTCAGTTTTTACTTTCCGCAATTTACTTTTACGCACAATACTTTTCTTTCTTTAATTTTTAGTTTTTTTACTTTTTCAGTAATGAGGAGGTAATTCCCCTTTGCTGGGGTAAAAGGTAAAACTTTTATTACTAATATTTAGATTAATCTCCCTTAATTATAATATATAAACTAGTTAAAACCTGACTTAACGAGGATACCGCCTGATTGGTCGGTTGATAATTATTTAAATTGGTTTTAACCTGACTAAACTGGATACCGCCTGATTGGTCGATTGGTAATTAATTATTAATTTGACTTAATCTGGATACCGCCTATATGGCTGGTTGGTAATTATCATGCAAAGTTAATATATTATATTAATGGAGATAGCTAAAATAGAAGTAATAAAAGTGGATCCTTTCACCTCAGCATTTTCTTTTATTGTACTTTTAATTATTTACTTTTCAGCAATTTACTTTCAGCAATTTACTTTCAGCGCCCCCAAGGGGTGTGGCTTGGTGGTGAAGGGTCCAGAATCTCACCTTGAGGTTCTGGGTTCGAATCCAAGGGGTGCAACTTCTTGTAAGAGCCTGGGGCAGCCGGGGGTTTTACCTGCGCCGCGGCCCAGAATGGGTGGTTTGGTGGCGGGGTTTCCAACGATTTCAAAAAAAAAAAAAAAAAAATTTACTTTTCAGCAATTTACTTTCAGTATTTACTTTTCAGCAATTTACTTTTCAGCATTTACTTTTCAGCATTTTTACTTTATGTCTTTTACTTTTAAGTCTTTACTAGCCCTAGTTATGTGTTAGTTATCTGGGGTTGTGATGAATTCTAATATCACCGGTTTATAAGGGGTTATTTTATATTTTGGGTGATTTAAAGGTTTACTTATTAAGTCTTAAGCTTAATGCTTCTTTTTGTCTGATCACCAATAAGATTGATGTGGTAAATCTAAAATGAACTAGACATATGGATTTTAGGTTTCAGCCTTAGACTTAATAGCTCATGATCTTCCTTGAGGATAGATAACCCTTTAATAGATTTCCTTACATGATAGACATATACCTGTCGGGCGGGGGTAGCCGTAATTGGAACTTAAACTTAATGAATCCAGATAATTTGGTTGACATAGATATATGTTTCAATTGGGTTAAACTGGGTATTTGCGTCTGACCATCGACATAGGCTTTTGCATAATTTCGTGTTCCAGGTTAGTAAACTGATTTATTACACAAACATAAAATAATCACTTCATCTTTTAAAAGATATTAGAATGATTCACAACCCTAGATCTTTGTATCTTTTGTTATTTTCCTTAGTATTTTCTTTTGTCTTTTTATTTATTTATTTATTTTGCAAAACTACAATCAAGCAATCATTCTCTTCACCCTCAATTAGATATTTGTAAATAAATAGATTCAATAATTAATAACAACAGTAGGAATTAAGTCCTTGTGGGATCGATATTTTTATACTACTTGAACGATACGTGCGCTTGCGTTATACGTGTGTGTTTACGCCGATCAAGTTTTTGGCGTCGTTGCCGGGGACTTATTTTTCTTGAGTTATTAATTTTGAAGCTATCTAATTTACTTGTATCTAATTTTCTTTATCTGTAATTTTTATTTCTTTATTGTATTTTCAGGTGATTAAAAAAATGGAACATTATTGGGAGATTGAGAGATCACGAGCTTTACTAGAAGATACACCCCAAATCTGGGAGCAACAGTCCGGTTTTCTGAGGCCTGTTGTCCAGCCCAACAATTATCACTTGATGCCAGAACCAAGCAATACCACATTTGCTCAACAGAACGCAATGGGGAGATGTGCATATGTAATGGTAACCACCCTAGAGATTATTGCGAATACAACTACCATACAGGGTGGCAGAGCTATCAAGATCCTTCTTGGTATGACGAGCCATCACATTTCACAGAACCACATTTTCCATCTTATCCACCATCTACCTATGATCTTCATCAACAACCAGAACCATCAGAGGAAGATCAGTTGCTAAACATGCTCGAAGATATGTTCAAGAAACGAAAAGAAAAGTTGGATACAATGCTTGAAACAAGCCAGAATCAACTTGAAAGTATTCAGAGACAATCAGAATTCATTCAGAGGATGACAGATCAAATGAGTCAATTCACAGAAAACCAAAACTACATACCTCAAGAACCAGTTTCAGATGACACTGATGAAGCCTTCGAGTACCAATCATTTCACAATGACACTTCAACAGAGGAGGAGGCTGAGCAGTATCAACAACCAGAGGTATCAGTTCAGGAGCCCGAACCGGCAAAGTCTCAATTTGACTTTTATTATTCAGATTCTGAATAGGATGAAGCTGATCTATTTGTACCAACTGCACCAACAACGAATGATCAAACTTTCAATCCTCAAAATGAAGATCTTGGAGCATGATTTACCTTGATGTTTGAAGAAGATCTATCTGAACCATCCATTCCAGTCGTATCAGGGGATGAAAACCTAATGTCAGAAACATCTTTGCATCCTCAGGTTTACAATTTTGAAGCATGTATTTCACAGATGACAGATGAAGAGATGAATACAAAAAGTTTACAATACATCTGTGAAGAAAAGGTGGAGCAAGAAGCAGAGCAAATGTCTGACCTTAATAAAGATCCAGAGCATTCAGGAGAAACATCGCTGTTTTGGGGAGTACAAATCAAAGATATCGCCCAAAAGCTTGACAGAATGGAACTCTCATTCCAAGTCAAGCACCATACGAGACCTCCTGATTTTCTTTCTTTCTTTGTAGGAACCACTGGAACAACAAGGAGAAAAAAGGTGGCACGAGCATTGAATAGGAAAAAATTCTTTTTGCCACTTTACCGTTGGAAGAGACCCTTCAAAAGCAACGCTCACATGATTGTCTTTAATCGAACATCCAAAACGACATTGAAACCTCCTTGACATATGGATTTCAGTCACGTCTGGCTGAAGATGAAAAATTTAGCGCTAGCAGGGAGGCAACCCATGTAATTTGTTATAACTTATGTTTTCATATTTTGTGTATACATGTTGTAGAGTTTTAAATTTTGTGTGTTGTTTTGTAGGGAAAAGCACAAACGGAGCATTTTACGACAGAAAAAATGGTGTTTGGCAACCAATTCATTAGCGATGGCTGAGTAAAGAATGAAATCTTGAGACGCATCTGTGGGACACAGGACCTGGGCGACGCCGTTCCTAGGCTCGCGGCCTAGTTTGGGAGGATTACATAACATGGAGTCGCCACCCGGTGTGACCCGGGACAAATTTAAGGCCGCACTCACCCCTCGCAAGGGAAGACATCAAACCGTTGGTTCGGAATGGTCCCTTACTTATGTCACTTGTAATGAAAAGATTTATATAATAATTTAAACAAGCTGAAGTAACAATTATTTCTAAGGGTATCATGCTTCTAAATTCACATGTATAAAATAAAATATGCGCCTAAATATACATGTATTTCGCATATAAGATTGCATGCTTAACATATATCAAGATAGCAGCTAACATACAACTTTACTTGCATATCACATTCAGGAAAAACACAAGCACACATATTAACCATACAAGCACACATGGTAACCATACAAGCACACATATGGGCACTTTTCCAAGTGGTACGTGGAATTGTAGCCCAAGTACAGACCGCACTACCGTCCATTCGGAATCGGCTACGGAATTTACGTCTGGGTTTCCATCCGATATACCGCAAGAAATAATACTCAAATGTTATCATGACACAAGCATATGAATGGTGATACATTGACACATTTGCAAAAGAAAGATCAACCAATAGGCAAATATGCATGAATATAATAAGACAGACTCAGTTCAGTGTGTGCACGTTCGTGTAGCGTTCGTAAACGCGTTCGAACGGAAATGAAACAGAATGCTCACGTTCGAGTAGCGTTCGTAAGCGCGTTCGAACGGAAATGAAACAGAATGCTCACGTTCGAGTAGCGTTCGTAAACGCGTTCGAACGGAAATGAAACAGAATGCTCACGTTCGAGTAGCGTCCGTAAACGCGTTCGAACGGAAAGGAGACCTGATGCATGATAAGGCAAAATGTATGCGCGTTCGAGTTGCGTTTGCAAACGCGTTCGAACGGACACGGACCTGATGCATGAAAATGGGATGCAATACATAAACAGAAAATAAGGGGCGCGGCGAAGTACTGCCATAAAGGTGACCTTTTGGGGCTCTTGATCTCTCAAAGAGAGGACCTTTAGACCAACATACTAAGCCCATGCGCATCACATCACGCATACAAGGATAGAATCAATCATATCAACCAAGTATGCCCGATTGAACACATCTTACATCCAATCCGAACACACGTCAATCGGTGCGGCAAAGCATCGTGGTAAAGGGCTTTTAGCCCCTCCCCATAAGGGATCTCACGTCACACTTACTAAGCCCATGCACTCGATTGACTTATACATATGAAAATAAAGATAATAATAATATCAAACTAAGTATGCCTGATTGAACGTATCTCGCGTCCAACCGAACATACATCAACCGGCGCGGCGAAGTAGTGTCATGAAGGTGGCCTTTTCGGCTCTTTGTCTCCAAATGGATGACCTTTGGACTAACTCACTAAGCCCATGCTCTTGGTTGAACCAATGCATAACTAACGACATATCGAATTCAAGTAAAACAAACTAGATAAACAAAAGCAACATGACAAAAGAAAGATGGTGCCATTTACCCAAGCGGTACGTGGAGTTGTGGCCCGAGTACAGATCATATTACCGTCCATTCGGAATCGGCTATGAAATTTATGTCCGGGTTTCCATCCGATATACCGCGAGAGTCGACACATCTCTCATTCATCCAATACCCACAACATACATCATACACACAACGGATACCACAAATACAGAAAATATAATCAAAGTAAATGACCAGAAAATAAAATGAGAATAAGTGTGAAAGATACCCTCAGGTCTAACCTTTTAAGCCGTCTCTCGGACTCGCGTTCCACGGAAATCGAAAGGGGGGTAAGGCTCCGCAACTTTCTGGTCCACTGGTTCAACGTCCTAGCTCACTGCTTCGCTGCTTTGCTTACGATTCGAACTCCGTTCTGCTCCTATTTGGCTCCGGTTTTGCTGCTCCCCGCACGGGCTACCTGCTTTAACGTTTTCAATAACCTATTCCAAGTTTGTATGGGTTTTTAAATGCAATTATATATGATTATTCTTAAGGTTATCTATGCTGTTTTTTATGTTACTGTTTTTGGGATTTTGGGGACTGTTTTGGGAGGATTTTCGGTGGTGGTTAGGGATTGTTTTGGTGTGATTTTCGGTGGTGTGAGAGTGAGGATCAAGGGAGTGATATGCTTGTGATGTCTAGGATTTCTTGCTATAATTCTTGTGTGAATTGTGTGTATGAGCTAGAGAGATTGGAGAGGGGGGATGGCCTTGGTTTAGTCATGTTTATATAGAGGAGAGGTAGGGTTTGGCCTTGTGTCACAAGGAAGGGATTTTGGCATCAAAAAGAGGATTTGATTTTGTATTCAACAAGGAAAGGATTAGATTGAGGGGGGACAAAATAATTTAAGTTAGGAAGTTGTAATATTTAATTTGTGTTGGTTAAGGAATACAAATATTTTATATTGGTAAATATCTTATTAGATTAGGAAGTCAAATATATGATTGGCTTTAATTGGTTATGATTGATTTTAATTTGGTATGATTATATTTTGATTTAGTATGTGATTTGTTTAATTTAGGCATGATTTTAGTTTAAGTTGGTAATTGTTTTTTTAATTGGTAAATGGTTTAAATGTTTTATTTTAATGTTTAATATTTAATTTAATATTTATTTATTTAATTTGGGATGTGCTTTAATGGGCTTTGGGGAGCTAAATGGGCTGGGGTGTGAGGCTAGCAGCAAAACCAGAATTACCGGCGCTTCGTTCGAACGCCTCATCGCACGCGGCACGAACGTCCGCAATCTGCACGAGGTTCGAACGAAGTAACGAATGCAGCACCAACGAAGACAGTGAGCTTGTTTATCCTGAATTTCCCCTTCCGATATCCGTTTCCCCCCGCGGCTTTCATGACTCAAAAGGTAGTGCCTCCAAATGAGGCTCATCATCGGGTTTCACATGCGAAAATGCAATGCCTACAGTCGCCCCCACTTTGATGGGACTTGTGCAGTGTGTGACAATGACAGTCCTATCAAAGTTATGCAATGCATTTTACTTACCTGGCTAGCTAGCTGTCTCGAGCTGAGCTGATACTGCAGTGGACCTCGAACCTGGGACGCATCCCAATAGCTGCAACCGACAACGGGGGCCTCGACCCTGGGACGCATCCCAATACCGCTGACAAAATGTGGGCCTCGACCCTGGGACGCATCCCGAAAATGATGATGCAGTGGACCTCGATCCTGGGACGCATCCCAATAGCTGCAACCGACAACGGGGGCCTCGACCCTGGGACGCATCCCAATACCGCTGACAAAATGTGGGCCTCGACCCTGGGACGCATCCGAAAATGATGATGCAGTGGACCTCGATCCTGGGACGCATCCCAATAGCTGCAACCGACAACGGGGGCCTCGACCCTGGGACGCATCCCAATACCGCTGACAAAATTGGGCCTCGACCCTGGGACGCATCCCGAAAGTGATGATGTGGAGCTTCACTCCTCAGCCGA
>SKCR01024806.1:0-19577 GCA_019454045.1 Zanthoxylum bungeanum
ATTTTAGTATTTCATATGCTTAATCTTTGTTTGGGACCTATATAATAGAAACCAACAGTATGTTCAAGTTCGCCCAAGATAACACGGTAAAGATTTCATCCATCGTACCCAAGCCACCTAGCAAAGCAATAAAATCATCAGCACGGTTAATCATTTCCACCAGTCCTTCAGACATTCCTCGCACGATCATTTCCTCTCCGTTTGATGGTCCTATCAGATTCGCCTCCGCCAAGGGTTTTGGGATGATTCCTTGAACTGGACTGCCTTCTTCTTGTACGGCTTTTAAAACGATCCACATTAATCTAAGATTGCCACCGCCATATACTAGGTGCATATTCTTTTCATCTATGACTCGTCCCAATTCTTGTGCTGCTTCTACGTATTGTGGCTTAGTACCAACACTAGTACCGCAAAACACACAGATGTTTTCAACTCGTATTCTTGAGGTATCTTCCATTTTTTTTTATGTACTTCTCTCTCAAGTCTGGATGCCTTCAAGAGTGCAATGATGAGTTGAATTTATAACACCTGAAAAAGGGTGAGTAATAATAGCACTAGTACCTGCCAAATGATAATTATTAGTTAAACAATAAAATATATCGTGATGTCAAGATAAGAAGTATCACTCCAGTCATATGGAGATGATGATCACGCATGATACGGAGCTAGTACTCTTTAGTATTGCAGTCATCGGGATAATATGACTAGGTCATGTTTATCCGAATATAGAGACTAGTTACCAGCGATCCGATATATGCTTCGTACGTGGCATACACATTTCCAACCCCAGGCCTTGCATGTGACATCCGATACCGGATCGCAATACGCATATCTGTATACTACGCCTGACATAGATTATATATTCCTTTAAGAATATTTCTGGAGAATTGGGTAGGCACGGTGCTTTGCTAGAAGCCAACCATGTCTCGTAAATCGGTAAAAATGTAGTACGAGGTACGTACGTGTTCCAATAGTCCGACGACCGAATTTACTGCCAACATATCCAGGGATCTCGTGGGTCGCTTCCTGAAGATTCACCGATGACGTATGACTCGAACATAATTAATCTGGGATTAATTAGATGAGAGAGAAAATTAATCTAGGATTAATTACGGAGAAATTTTATCTGGGATAAAATTCTGTTTAAAGAGAGAGAATGATTAATTTTGAATTAATCGATAAAATAATATATTCGATATATTAAACGAAATTAGATATCAACACGGAATTAAAATTAGATTTTAATTCGGGCGAACAAGTTAATTTATAATTAATTCGCTAGCGGCGTGTATTAGTAATTTTTCTAGGCATAATTTTAATTAAATTTGATTAATTACATCGCAACGGAAAATTCGTTTTAATTCAAAATTAACGAACCCGAGCCCGAGCGGAGTTTCACATTTAGATTGTTCGACGTAAATTTGGAATTTACAAGTGGTGGGACCCACTTGACTTACTTCACACTTGTGACTAGTTATGGAAGTTGTTGTTGGAAGAGTGTAAAACTTGCTTTACTTGTTTCTCACTCAAGGCAATCTCAACACACTTTATAATTGTTTATTCATTTTTGTTGAATAACTAATACCAAATCTTGGATTTGGTATATCATGATTTGAGTTTTGGAAATCAAATACAATTAACACAAAAATAGAAAAACACTTCTCTCTCTCTCAAGGCCTAAAGCCGAAACTCTCTCTCCTCTCTCCCTTGGAATTTCCGTGAGCCTATGGCTCATTGTTCTCGATTTTGTTTCAAAGTCATGGATAGCACATCACAAATGAGTCTTACAAAGGTGATAGGGAAACCAATCTTGAGCTGGAATCAACACTCAAAGCTTGGATCTTGAAGATCAACACAAGGAGCTTGGCCGAATTCCATGGAGGAAATTTTTTTTTTGTCAACGCATCCAAAATCCGATCAAAGTGAGTATTTTCCGCATTCTTACTTTGTTGTATTCACATGTTTCATTGCTTAATTTGATATTGGTTTGACCTAGAAAACCCAACAATGGTATCATAACAGTTATTGAGCATGAAATAGATTTATGGTTCTTAACTTTAATTTGGGTATTTTTCATTTGAGCATGTTTTATTCAAATTGTTTTTTGAGCATGCTTATAATATGTTAACTTTGAGTTATGCATGATGAATTTGAAGAAAAATTAATGGATTAATTTTCCCCAAATTTTGAGGCTTGCCCGAATAAACTTGAAACCCTAGCTCTTGGTGATTTTTGAATTTTAGACAATTGATATGTTTAAAATGCATGGGATATATTAGTTGATTTAATTAAATTGAAATCAAAATGATATAAAAATCACCATATTGCCGAGAGCTTAAGAAGCATGTTAGGTAGGATTTTTGCTTCAATTTGTGTTGGACATAAGTTGGTTAATTAAAGCATGATTAATTAGTGTAATTGGTGTTTTGGAAATATTAATTTAACTAATTAATTATGGCTAATACACTTTAATTAATTAAATTGTGAAATTGGAATATTATAATTTAATTATTGGGCTTATTTGGAATTGGGCTAAAAATGTTGTATTTGGGCTTAATGGGCTTGGTTAGGCCAAGTTTGGTTTAGGTTAATTGGTTGGATCCAATTGGGCTAAAACCATTTCCATAAGTCCAAATATAATATAATGGGCCTATAAAATTTGAATTGGGCCTAATGGGCCTAAATGATTTTTTGACAAAGGGTGATTCCTTATTGGGCTTTTGTGCCAAAGTCCATGCCTTATAAATTAATTGAAAGCCCATTGGATAAGTCGCAAAGGCTCATTAATAAAGTGTATGATTTTAATTTGGAATTAAATAAAGAATTAGTATTGAATACAAATTAAATTGGATTTAATATCGTAGTTTGTATAATTAAAGATTCGTACTTTGAGTACTTATTCTTAAACGAGTTGGACTCGCGCAATCAAATCGTTGTTTGAACATTGGATGATCATTATCAAAGATTAATTATTGGATTTAGATGATTGATAACATGCTTGTGTGAATACATGGATGTGATGTATGAATAATGTATATCAGATAGATATTAGATGGGTGAGGGCATTTTTGGAAATTGTTGTAATAAATTTAGTGTTGGACAAAATGACCCATAACGTCACTATTTGCACAGATCATTGTGTTGTTGTACAAATTAACTATGTGACAAGGAAATTGCACTCTCATCATTATGATTAGATCACCATAGATATATAAATGAAGAGAGGTCCCTATGATTAGTTCCTGGATTGAGAATGATATGAGACAGTATCAATCCCCGAAGGATTAATCATTAAATATCCCTAGCCGGAGTATTATCGAGACTGGACATCGATAATGCAAATAGGCTAGTATTGCACTTGTGGCGTTGTGAGGGCACAACGGCATAGTTCTCATATATATAAGTATTGGATACTTATGCAAGTGCGATAGGAGGTTCGTGTTTCACCGATGGTACGGGAAACAGCTTCGCTCTGGATAGACCTTTCGGAATCCCATTGGTATTATGACTATGTGTCTATGGGAGGCCGAAATCAAGGTAGGTGTGTAAGTCTTAACCTGAGACTTACATCGCTAATACTTACGATAATCGATAGACTTTGGTCTTGGTGGTACATGGCTTTAACCGGTTCTGCGTACACCACTTCTGGGTTTATCAGAGAGTCGTAGTGTATTGGGTGTGATGTCAAGACGGAAGTATCACTTCAGTCATAGTGGAGATGATGTCACGCAGGATATGGTATTAGTGCTCTTAAGTGTTGCGCAACCATCGGGATATTATGACTAGGTCATGCATATCCGATTATAGAGACTAGTTACCAGACATCCGACATGTGCTTCGGACGGGGCAGACACTTATCCAGCCCCAGCCCTAGCACGTGACTATCCGATACTGGGCCGATATACACAATACTACGGTATACTACGCTTGATACAGATCTATATATTCCTGTAAGAATATTTCTGGAGAATTGGGTAGGCATGGCGCTTTGCTAGAAGCCAACCTTGTCTTGTAAATCGGTATAAACGTAGTACGAGGTACTTACGTGTTCGGATAATCCGACGACCGTATTTACTGCCAACATATCCGGAGATCTCATGGGTCGCTTCCTGAAGATTCACCGATGATGTATAACTCGCACTTAATTAATCTAGGATTAATTAGAAGAGAGAGAAAATTAATCTGGGATTAATTGCGGAGATATTTTATCTGGGATAAAATATTAATTAAAGAGAGAGAACGATTAATTTGGAATTAATCGATAAAATAATATATTTGATATATTATTAGAAATTGGATTTCGACGCGGAATTAAAATTAGATTTTAATTCGGGCGAACGAATTAATTTAGAATTAATTCGTTAGCGACGTGAATAGTGATTTCGCTAGGCGTAATCATTTAATTACGACGCGACGGAAAATTCGTTAATTTGGAATTAGCGAACCCGAGCCCGGGATTATTTGCGAGCGCATTCGCATTTCGAATTCGAGTGCGGCACGCAAGTCAAATCGTGCGTCAAATCGCTAGTCACATCAAGCGTCAAATCAAATGTCACTTTGAGTGATATGACATGTTGTCACTTGATTTTAAGTGATTGATGTAGAAGTTGAAAAAGCAACATTTGCTTTTTACTTTTTGACTTTTGACTTTTGAATAAGTAATATATAGTTTTATTTAATTTACTTGGAAATATAATAAACATATATATTAAAGCTTTATCTTCTCTCTCTCACATGCAAGACAACGGTCTTCTTCTTTTCCCTCTCTTTTCTTCTCCCTCTCATTCACGGCTTCACTGCCGATTTCTTCTCGAAAATTTCTTTCTGGTTTGACCGAAATTTTGAGAAGCAAATGAAGAAGAGTAGTGCTAGCACACACATGGGTTATATTATGGTGATAGGGAAACGAATTGTGAGCTTGGAAAGCTTGAAGCTTTGAGCTTCCATGGAGTCTTTCATGGCCGAATTATTGGAGCCTCAACAAGCCCCAACCGAGCAGTCCACTGCATGAGAAGCTATTGCCGAGCTTGGAGGGAGGCAAAAACGCAACTTGTTCTTCATTTCATCAAACCCGTTCAATGTGAGTTTATTCCGCACCTCCTTTGATGTGTATTCACTCGTTTTTATGCATGATTTATGATCTTGGGACTTGATTGAAACTCAACAATGGTATCAGAGCCATTTGTGCATAAAACGAATTAGGGTTCTTGAGCAAAATTTGGGGCTTTTTGATTTAAGCATGATTTTAACAAATTGTTTGTTTAAGAATGCTTGTATATGAATAAATTAGAGTTATATGTAATCAATTTGATGAAAAATTAATTGGATTGATTTTCCCCAATTTGCTTATTGTTGGCCAAAACTTTAATTTGGGTAAACTCAATTTGAGCATCAAATGATTAAATTGTTTAGTATAGTATGCTTGAATGAGGTTGAATTGATGTTGTGCATAATCAATTTCATGAAATTTGGTTGGATCCATTTTTCCCCAAATTTTGGGCATGACAAATTTGGGTAAACTTGATTTTGAGCATGTTTAATGAAATTGGATGATTTAGAATGCTTAATGTTGTTTAATTGATGATTGATTAGATCAATTTGATGAAAAGTGTTTGGAACAATTTTCCCCAATTTGCTTGTGATGGCCGAATTTGGCAAGTGCCCTAATGTCTTGGATTTTTGATTTTTTGTTCATTGGATGACTTGGAAATCATTTGGGGATGTTGAATTTATGTTTATTTGGTTCAATTGGATTGAATGTGATTTGGACATAATTTCCCCTTATGGCCGAGACACTTGAAGCATGAAATTGGGTTTTGATTTTGATTTAATTATGTTGGACATGATTAATTGATGTTAAGCATGATTAATTGGACAAATTTTTGTTTTGGAAACTTTGATTTGGGTAATTAATAATGCTATACACTTTAGGTAATTTAATTGGAAAATTTGGAATTTTTGGAATTAATTATTGGGCCTTAAAATTGGATTTGGGCTTTTAAAGTTGTTATTGGGTTTATTGGACTTTGTTGTACAAAGTTGGTTTAGGCCAAAATTGGTTGGATCCAATTAGGCCCAAAACCGCTTCCAAAAGGCCCAAATGCGACTAATGAACCTTTAATTGGGCCTAATGGGCCTAAATTAATTTATGGGCTTATGGGGTAACTCCCGGATTGGACTTTGGTTGCGGGTTTGACCCGAGTTGACCGAAAGTCCACGCCTCAAGAAATTAATTAAAAGCCCATTGGACTTTAATTAAATTAATATTGGATATTAATCGGGCTTTGAGACCCGTAACGATTAATTTGGAATTTAAGTCGTAAAGGTTTATTTTATAAAGTGTAATATTTAATTTGGAATTAAATAATGAATTAGAATTAAATACGTATTAAATTGGATTTAATCATGTAATTTAATTTTATTTGAGAAATCGTACTTTGAGTACGTGTTCGCAATACGAGTTTGACTCGAACAAAATCAAATCTTTGTTTGAACATTGGATGATCACTAATTATCAAGATAATTAATTGGATTAGATTGATTGATAACATGCTTGTATGAATACATGGTTGTGATGTTTGAATAATGTATATCGGATGGATATTAGCCGGGTGGGGCGATTTTGGAAATTGTAATAAATTTGATTTATTAAATTGGACCTGCGTGTCCAGCCTTATCTCCTATTTCTTTGTATTCTCTTCTCACCTATTCCCCTCCATGTAAATGAGGTTTCTTTAGAAGTGTAGTGTAACGGGTAGAAGTAATTACATGTGCTAGCTTTGGAGAGAGAAAATGAGAGATTTGATCTAGGATCAATGTAAAGTATCCATCCGCATATCATTATTATTTTATCATATGCGCTTTATTATGTGTTTAGAATGCATGTTTAAGGGTGTATGATGATGAGACCTTAACAAAGATAATTAAAATTGGTAGCCAATTTGCACGCGAAAACCCTCGTTAAATATCAAGCGTTTATTTTCCTTCCATTGAGTGATTCTTACTCAAGATCCGAGATTGGCAGGGTGGTTGGCCAAAGTCAAGCCCTTGTCCGTCGAAGATGTGTTTTAATCACGAGGCTTTGTTCCATATCGGTGTCGTGTCCAAGTTGTGGTTTGTTTGCCAAAGTCAAGACCACTTCTTGTCCATTGACATTGATTACGAAGCTTCCATGTCAATGGGTCCGCGCTTGACTGGGATCACTAGGTTTGTTGTGCCAAAGCCAAGGCCTAGTTGATTCAGAGGAAAAAGGTTAGGGTATACATTCGATGTATAGGCATATATAAGATATATGTTTGGGACTTGGATGTCCACCTACTGGATCTAGGAGTTGGATGAGATCCAATTGATCTTAGAGATCTACCTAGTTAATTATCATACAACAATTGTTGGCCAAAGTCAAGATTGTGTGATATTTAACGGGATCCTAGCCCACTAGGAAACACGGTTTCCCGAGTACTCGACAGAGGGTTAGAGGCTCGACGAAAAATAGTGGGAGGCAAGAATTGAATTTGCAATACTCGTTCAATTACTCGCCATACGCGCTCATTTAAATTATTTCGTCATTAGATTAAATGTTAGTTGGACTAATATTTAAATTGTTGTTTTAATAAACAGTTGGACTGTATTATACTTGATTATATATAATTGGATTATATTAATCAATATATTTGAATTAATTAATTTCAGTTTACAGTTGATTTTATAATTGGATTATAGTAATCAATGTAATTGAGGTTAATTAATTTGGATTATATTTGATTATATAGTTGGACTATTATAATCATTATAATATATATTACCACTAATCGTTGATTAAATAGTTGGACTATTGTAATCAAGATAAAATTGAAAAGTTGGATATTTAAAATATAATCTGGGATTAAAATATTTTAAATGATTTAATTTTCAAATTGGGAATAAATAATAGGTTACTTTATTTGATAAAATAACTTATTATACCTTAAGCCCAAAATTAAGCAAAATAAGTAGAGCATAAAATCTTTGGAAGATTTATGTGATGATGACTTTAATGCTTAATTAATATACTTGTCATAAATCTAATTTTAGATTTAAGAAGTATTAAAATTGCAATTTATAATTCTTGGAGAATTAATTGACTATTCTAGAGGAGATAAAGTCAAAGTTTGCAATTGGGCATGTAGCACGAGGTGCACATCGTTTCGATATTCTAAAACCCAAGGCTTGGCCTAAGGTTTCTGAAATATTGAAAAGATAATTGACATATCCCAAAGTGACTACCATTTGGATATGGCAGACACGAAGGAATTAAAGAAAGGGCAAGGCTCTTACTTTAAAATGTTTGTCTTAGTTATGTTCACAGCTAGTATTGAAATTAGATTTTAAATACTTAGTGTGGTACATAAAATATATGTATTGATGTTCAGAATCTGCTTTGAGCAGGATACTGACTTCAAGCTGAGATTGCTCTGCGAATCGAAACGGGACGAAAGTCGCTGTTTCGACCGTAGATACCTAAGTTTAGGAACTACCCTTCGGGTGTGTACTTAAATTAGGAACTGTTATAATGTAACTAGTTTGACTAGAGACATTATCTCTATATCAGTGTTTAATCCGTTGCGGATAAAACCTTTATATTATAGAACACTAAGTGTTTTATTATATAAAGATGATACTGAGATAAATACATTAGATGTAAATAACAGAATTTATATTTTGAATATAAATAAAATCTCAAACATATAAAATGACAAATAAATAGCTCAAATTGATTTGATCAATAGAGACTTATTTGTGGCATTGTTGTCTAGGACACAATTTAACGAGACTCGTATATCCACACTTTTGAAGAGTGGGTACTAGGACTGATTTGACTATTCAAATAAGGTCTGCGAATCTAGTTTATTAGGTAAAGTACCTAAAATACTATTTACTTGGTAATAGTAAGGGCCACCGATCTGTTAGCCCTATTCATGGTGAAGTAAGTGGGCCCATATCTAGCTAGGCTAGATGTGAACATGAATATTTCGTGACCTTAACGGATGTGGCATCACGTTATGGTTATGTGTTTCTTTTGAAGAACACAATCGGAAACTTTTAGAGTTTCGACACGAAATAGACAAACAGATCGGCTATAGTATTATACCGCCACGGTAAGACCGTATTGGAAAATACTTAAGCAGTAAGTTTCATATGTACTTGAAAGAGTATAGTATTCTTTCAAATGAGGACTCCTCCCGGAACACGTCAAAGTGACGGTGTGTCCGAACGGATTAACCGAATCATGTTAGACATGATAATTAATCATGAGTCGCTCTGAGCTACCATTTCCTTCAACGGATAAGTTTTAACAGTGCAATAACTTATTTAGAATAAGGTTCCATATAAATCTGTTTGACAGATGTCATATAGGATATGAACAGGGAAGAAACAAGGTTTCTCATTCCTGATAATTGGGTATGCCAGGCATAACGTTTGGATGATACCAAACTAAGGACCCAAATTGGATAAGTGCCAATATAGGTTATCCTAAGGGAAACCATAAGTATAGTACTTATAAATCTCACATGAGAACAATGTGATTGTTGCTCACCATGCGGTTTTTCCTGAGAGGAATACCGATATGCAGTGGTCAGTGGGAGGATAGTGATACTCGATGAAAATCGGAGTAATACTGTTCAAGGCACAAGGTCCGTAATGGAACACAAATAGTTCATCAATGATGAATCTGTACCATTAATCTTCAATACACAAGAACTGAGTAGATCGATAGAGTCAGAAAACAACCTAGGTATGGGTTTCTGATCTAACCTCATAAAGATGTCAATCTTATGAAGGTATATCCACCGACTACGTTTTGAGGAAGTGATACGAGGTATCGACTCCTATTATGGCAAAGTGCCATGAGTCCGAAATGGATTCCATGTATAACAACTATTTTGGATACTAGTTGTTGTACCACAAGGCATTGTGCCTATTGGTACATTAAACGTCTTCAAGGAAGACATACATGGAAGGCAACATACCAACGTACAAAGCTGGGCTTTTGACGGAAAGGTATCGTTATCAACATTGTGTTAATAACGATTCAACCTTTTACCTGTTGCCATGGTAAATCCATTTTGAAGATGCTTGTTGATAACTGCATATTTCATTTATGAAATGTGTCAGTTGCAGATCAAAATCGCTTTCCTGAAAAGGAAACCTTTTGGAGGATGCTTACAACATCCTGACGATTTTGTATAACCGACAAACAAGGTTTGCGGGTTATTCGATCCATGTTTGGATTGAAACAAGCATAAGGTTCTTGGAACTGACGTTTTGAAATAATCATAATGGTTTATGATTTGACTCAAAACGAAATAATTCTTGTGTATATAAGGAGGTTAGTGGAGAGCGCACTGACAATGAAATTCCCATAAAGCATTGGTGAAAGCTTGGCTTTCATAGAAATTCTCCGTAGAATTCTGGGGAGTAACAACCTTTATTCAAGGAATAAAGATCTACTGGGATAGATTTGGAGTTGTTAACACTCTCTGGGAATTGTACATTTAAAATGTACTTGATTGGTGTCTCATACGCTTCGAGCATATGGAGTCACAATCAGGTCAATCCAAGTGAGTCACTGGATTGAAGATTAAGAACATCTGTTAGTATCTGAGAGAACTAAAGATGTTGTCTTAAACTATGGAGAAGGAGAACTTGAAGTGACTAGGATCACTGCTGCAAGTTTCCAACCGGTAAATACTGCGGTACTATAAAGTTTGAACACTGGACAGTGAGCTGGAAATCTTCCGAGCAAGATAACTGTTGCCGAATAAACAACAAATGCGGATTATTGCTGCAGCTGAGGCAGCAATAGAAGCCATTTGGATCGAAAATAAATCTAATTAGATTAGATATAGTTCTTTTAGCAGCTGAGCTAGGCGTCAGCACAGGCTAAGGAATTAAAGGTCTCATCGACGATCCAGATATATACTTCTATATCATCTGATTCGTTCGGATCATACATCGTGGCGATGTGATGATCGTGTAAATCGCGTCAGACGATAATTAAGCAAATCCGCTGACGAAAACCTTTCCTCAGCAATTTGAGCGAACCGTACATAGTTCGGGTGTGGACACTTGAGTGACTGGCTATGTGCCAAGTGGGAGATTGTTGGACAAAATGACCCATAGCGTCACTATTTGCACAGATCATTGTGTTGTTGTAGCAATTAACTATGTGACAAGGAAATTGCACTCTCATCATTTGTGATTAGATCACCATAGATATATAAATGAAGAGAGGTCCCTATGATTAGTTCCTGGATTGAGAATGATATGAGACAGTATCATCCCCGAAGGATTAATCATTAAATATCCCTAGCCGGAGTATTATCGAGACTGGACATCGATAATGCGGAATAGGCTAGTATTGCACTTGTGTGCGTTGTGAGGGCACAACGGCATAGTTCTCATATATATAAGTATTGGATACTTATGCAAGTGCGATAGGAGGTCGTGTTTCACCGATGGTACGGGAAACAGCTTCGCTCTGGATAGACCCTTCGGAATCCCATTGGTATTATGACTATGTGTCTATGGGAGGCCGAAATCAAGGTAGGTGTGTAAAGTCTTAACCTGAGACTTACATCGCTAATACTTACGATAATCGATAGACTTTGGTCTTGGTGGTACAGGGCTTTAACCGGTTCTGCGTACACCACTTCTGGGTTTATCAGAGAGTCGTAGTGTATTGGGTGTGATGTCAAGACGGAAGTATCACTTCAGTCATAGTGGAGATGATGTCACGCAGGATACGGTATTAGTGCTCTTAAGTGTTGCGCAACCATCGGGATATTATGACTAGGTCATGCATATCCGATTATAGAGACTAGTTACCAGACATCCGACATGTGCTTCGGACGGGGCAGACACTTATCCAGCCCCAGCCCTAGCACGTGACTATCCGATACTGGGCCGATATACACAATACTACGGTATACTACGCTTGATACAGATCTATATATTCCTGTAAGAATATTTCTGGAGAATTGGGTAGGCATGGCGCTTTGCTAGAAGCCAACCTTGTCTTGTAAATCGGTATAAACGTAGTACGAGGTACTTACGTGTTCGGATAGTCCGACGACCGTATTTACTGCCAACATATCCGGAGATCTCATGGGTCGCTTCCTGAAGATTCACCGATGATGTATACTCGCACTTAATTAATTAATCTGGGATTAATTAGAGAGAGAGAAAATTAATCTGGGATTAATTGCGGAGATATTTTATCTGGGATAAAATATTAATTAAAGAGAGAGAACGATTAATTTGGAATTAATCGATAAAATAATATATTTGATATATTATTAGAAATTGGATTTCGACGCGGAATTAAAATTAGATTTTAATTCGGGCGAACGAATTAATTTAGAATTAATTCGTTAGCGACGTGAATAGTGATTTCGCTAGGCGTAATCATTTAATTACGACGCGACGGAAAATTCGTTAATTTGGAATTAGCGAACCCGAGCCCGGGATTATTTGCGAGCGCATTCGCATTTCGAATTCGAGTGCGGCACGCAAGTCAAATCAAGCGTCAAATCGCTAGTCACATCAAGCGTCAAATCAATGTCACTTTGAGTGATATGACATGTTGTCACTTGATTTGAGTGATTGATGTAGAAGTTGAAAAAGCAACATTTGCTTTTACTTTTTGACTTTTGAATTAAAGTAATATATATGTTTTATTTAATTTACTTTGAAAATATAATAAACCTTATATTAAGCTTTACTTCTTCTCTCTCCATTCAAGACATACGGTCTTCTTCTTTTCCCTCTTTTCTTCTCCCTCTCATTCACGGCTTCACTGCCGATTTCTTCTCGAAAATTTCTGGTTTGACCGAAATTTTGAGAAGCAAATGAAGAAGAGTAGTGCTAGCACACCATGGGTTATATTATGGTGATAGGGAAACGAATTTGTGAGCTTGGAAAGCTTGAAGCTTTGAGCTTCCATGGAGTCTTTCATGGCCGATTATTGGAGCCTCAAAACAAGCCCCCAACCGAGCAGTCCACTGCATGAGGAAGCTATTGCCGAGCTTGGAGGGAGTAAAAACGCAACTTGTTCTTCATTTCATCAAAACCCGTTCAATGTGAGTTTATTCCGCACCTCCTTTGATGTGTATTCACTCGTTTTTATGCATGATTTATGATCTTGGGACTTGATTGAAACTCACATTTAGAATTTATTAAATTTTGACCTTCTTGTCCAGCCTATTATCTCTTGACTCTTTGTATTTCTCTTCTCACCTATTCCCCTCAATGTAAATGAGGTTTCTTTTAGAGTGTTATGTATTGGTAGAAGTTAGAAAAATTGTGCTCGCGTAGAGAGAAAATGTGAGAGATTTTTGTTCTAGGAACAAAATGTTTTAAAATATCATTATTAATTTATTTATCGCGCCTTATTATGCTTTAGAATGCATGCTTAAGGGTGTATGATAGACCTAATCAAGATAATTAATTGGTTGGCCAATTACGCGAAAAAACCCTCAACAAATATTAAGCGTTTTCCTTCCATTGAGTTATTCATCTCCGAAGATGCAAGATTGGCACTGGTTTGTTAGCCAAAGTCAAGACCTTTGTCCATCGCGGATGTATTTGAATAATGAAGGCTTTGTTGGACAGTTATGACCCATAACATCACTATTTGTACAGATCATGGTGTTGTTGTAAAAATTAACTATTGACAATGGAAATTGCTCTTTTATCATTTGTGATTAGATCACCAAGATGTATAAATGATAGAAGGTCCATATGATTAGTTTCGGATTGAGATGATATGAGACAGTATCAATCCACGAAGGTTTAATCATTAAATATCCCTAGTAAGAGTATTATCGAGATTGGACATCGATAATGCGTAAAAGACTAGTATTACACTTGTGCACGTTGTGAGGGCATAACGGCATAATTCTCATATATTTGGGTATAGGATACTCATGCAAGTGTAATAGGAGGTTGTGTTTACCGATGGTATGGGAAACAGCTTCCCTCTGGATAGACCCCTCGGAATTCCATTGGTAGTATGACTATGTGTCTATGGAAGTACGAATCAGGGTAGGTGTATTTGGTCTTAACCTCAGACTTGCACCGCTAATACTTTTGAAAATCAATATACTTTAGTTTTGGTCGTCCAGGGCTTTAACAGGTTATGTGTACGCCTCTTCTGGGTATATTGAGAATCGTAGTGTATTGGATGTGATGTCGAGATGGAAGTATCACTCCAGTCATAGTGGAGATGATGATCACATAGGATAAGGTACTGGTGCTTTTAGGTACTGCAGTCATCGGGATAATATGACTAGGTCATGATTATCCGATTATAGAGACTAGTTACCAGAGATCTGATATGTGCTTCATACGGGCAGACATAATTCCAGCCCCAGGCCTTGCACGTGACATTTGATGTTGGATCGAATACGCAATACTATGTATACTACGCGTGATATAGATCATATATTCCTGTAAAGATATTTCTGGAGAATTGGGTAGGCATGGCGCTTTGCTAGAAGCCAACCTTGTCTTGTAAATCGGAAAAAACGTAGTACTAGGTACTTACGTGTTCGGATAATCCGACGACCGGATTTACTGCCAACATATCCGGGGATCTCATGGGTCACTTCCCGAAGATTCACCGATGACGTATGACTCCACTTTATTAATCTGGGATTAATTAGTAGAGAGAGAAAATTAATCTGGGATTAATTACGGAGATATTTTATCTGGGATAAAATATTATTTAAAGAGAGAGAGCGATTAATTTGGAATTAATCGATAAAATAATATATTCGATATATTATACGAAATTGGATTTCGACGCGTAATTGAAATTAGATTCTAATTCGGGCAAACGAGTTAATTTAGAATTAATTCGCTAGCTACGTGAATAGTGATTTTGCTAGGAAAATTTGTTAATTTGGAATTAGCGAACCCGAGCCCGGAAGTGTTTGTGGGCGCACTCGCATTGCTAGTTAAAGTGCAGCCCACAAGTCACATCACGCGTCACATCACTCGTCATTCATGTGATGGATATCTTATCACTTTGAGTGATTGACACAATGTCACTATTCATGATTGATGTAAGTGGTTGGAAAGCTTTTGAAGGCTTGAAAGACATTTATCAATATTTTTTATTTGATATTTGACTTTTGGTTTTTGTGTATTAGATAAACAAAAATCTCTCTCTCTCTCTCCTTCTAATGCATTCAGCCAAAAGGCCTTTCTTCTCCATCTCTCCCATTTTGGCACTTGGTGCCATTTTCTTCTAAGACTTGGCTTGGCCGAGACATGCAAGGAAGATTAGGAAGTTTTGTGGCAAAATTTCTGGAGTGCTAGCATGTTTTAGGAGTCTTGCGAAGGTGATAGGGAAACCCACATGTGGGCTTGGAATACACATCACAAGCTTGGAGCTTGGTGGATCATCCATGGCCGATTTTCTTGGAGCTCAAAACAGCCCACTGCCGAGCACCACAATGAGCAAAAACCGTGAGTGCAAGGAGCTTGATTTTGTTGTTCCTCACATCGCCTCAACCGATCATTGTAAGTATGATTCTGTTATATTTATTTTGAGTATTCACATATGTTTCTATGCTTAAAATGATCCTTGGGACCTTAGAGAAACCCAACAATGGTATCTTGAGCCATTTGAGCATGAAACTTGAACTTAGGGTTAAAATTGGGTAAATTGAATTTGAGCATGATTTGATAAAATTCTTTGATTGAGTATGCTTGAATGATGTTTAATTGAAGTTGGATTTGATCAATTTCATGAAAAGTTGATTGGATCAATTTTTGCCCAAATTTTAGGCTTGGCCGAAAAATTAAGAACCCTAAATCTCATGGTAATTTTTGTTTTTGATTCATTGGATGAGTTTGAAAGACTTTAGGAATGTTAATTTAAATTCAATTGGATTGAAATTGGAATTGGACAAAAATCCCTACCATTGCCGTGAGTTAAGAAGCATGAAATGGGTTTGATTTTTGATTAAAATGTGTTGGACATGTTTTGATGTTAATGAGCATAATTAATTGTACAAATTTGTGTTTTGGAAATGTTAATTTGTGTAATTAATTATGGCAAACACTTTAGTTAATTAAGTTATGAAATTTGGAATTTGGTAATTTAATTAATTGGGCTTATTTTGGAATTGGGCCTTAAAAGTTGTAATTGGGCTTATTGGGCTTGGTTGTACCAAGATTGGTTTAGGCTAAATTGGTTGGATCCAATTGGGCGCAAAACCATTTCCATAAAGTCCAATTATGACTTAATGGACCTTTAAAGTTTAATTGGGCCTAATGGGCCTAAATTGGTTTCTTGGCATATAAGGGTGATTCCTTAACTGGGCTTTGGTATTTGGGTTTGACCCATATTGACCAAAAGTCTATGCCTTAGAAATTAATTAAAAGCCCATTGGACTTTAAATTAAATAGACATTGGATGTTAATCGGGCTTTGAGACCCGTAAAGATTAGATTTGGAATCTAAGTCGAAAAGGTACATTAAATGTGTAAATATTTAATTTTGAATTAAATAGTGAATTAGTATTAAATGCAAATTAAATTGGATTTAATGTTGTAGTTTAATTTAATTCAAGAATTCGTACTTTGAGTACTTATTCGTAAAACTAGTTGGACTCGCGCAAAATCAAATCGTTGTTTGAACATTGGATGGTCATTAAATATTCAGATTAATTAATTTGATTAGATTGATTGATAACATGCTTGTGTGAATACATGGTTGCGATGTATGAATAATGTATATCGGATGGATATTAGATGGGTGATTTTGGAAATTGTTGTAATAAATTTAGAATTTATTAAATTGGACCTGCGTGTCCAGCCTATTACCTCCTTACTCTTTGTATTTCTCTTTTCACCTATTCCCCTCAATGTAAATGAGGTTTCTTTAGAAGTGTTATGTAATCGGGTAGAAGTAATACGTGTGCTAGCGGGAGAGAGGAAAGAGAGAGATTTTTTCTAAGAACAATGTTTAAGTATCCATCCGCATATCATTATTATATTTATTTATATGCGCCTTATTATTTGTTTAGAATGCATATTTAAGGGTGTATGATGATGAGACCTTAACAAAGATAATAAATTGGTTACCAACTACACGCGAAAAACCCTCAACATCATATTAAGCGTTTTTCCTTCCATCGAGTGATTCTTACTCAAGATCCAAGACTGACATTGGTTTGTTGGCCAAAGTCAAGACCTTTTTCCGTCGAGGATGTGTTTGAATCATGAAGGCTTTGTTCCATATTGGTGTCTTGTCCAAGTTGTGATTTGTTGGCCAAAGTCAAGACCTTTGTCCGTCGAGGATGTGTTTAAATCATGAAGGCTTTGTTCCATATTGGTGTCTTGTCCAAGTTGTGATTTGTTGGCCAAAGTCAATATCACTTCTTGTCCATCGACATTGATTACGAAGCTTTCCAAGGTCAATGGGTTCTGCTTAACTGAGATCACTAAGTTTGTTGTGCCAAAGACAATGCTTAGTTGATTCAGAGGAAAAAATGTTAGGGAATATATTGGACATATTGGCATATATAAGATATATGTTTCGGACTTGGATTTCCACCTACTGGATCTAGGAATTGGATGGGATCCAATTGATCTTAGAGATCTACCTAGTTAATTATCATCAATTTGTTGGCCAAAGTCAAGATTGTGTGTTATTTAACGGGATCCTAGCCCACTAGGAAACAAGGTTTCCCGAGTACTCCACAGAGGGTTAGAGGCTCGCTGAAAAATAGTGGGAGGCATTAAATTTGCAATATTCGTTAGTTACTTGCCATACGCGCTCATTTCAATATTTCGTCAAATAAATTAATATATTAGTTGGACTAATATTTAACGTTGTTTTAAATTGAACAGTTGGACTGTATTCAAACTATTTCATTTATAGTTAATTATATAATTAGATTATAGTAATCAATATAATTGAATTTAACCAATTAAATTATAGTTGATTATATAGTTGGACTACAGTAATCATTATAATAAATAGTACCTAAAATCCTTGATTTGATAGTTAGACTATTAGAATCAAAGATAATTGAAAGATTAGTGTTTAAAACATAATCCTGGGTAAAAATGTTTTTTAAACGACTTTAATTTTCAAATTGGGAATAAACATCAGGATAGTCCTGAAAACTAAGAAGTTACTTTATTTGATAAAATAACATCTTAGGCCTAAGCCTGGAGTTAAGCAAATAGTAGAACATGATATTTGGAATAAACATGTAATGATAACTTTAGTGCTTAATCCATTAAGCTTGCCAAATAGACTCCTTAATTTCTTATTCAGAACTAAGGATTAGATCCTTATAGTATGATAATGAAATTGAAGGATCTTCATAGATCTATCTTTAGATCTTAGAAGTACTAAATTACAATAGGAAACTCTTGGAGAGTTAAAGGCTATACTCAAGGAGACAAAGCCAAAATTTGCAATAAGTCAAGAAGCGCAAGGCGCATCTTACTTCGATATTCTAGAAGGCCAAGGCTTGGCCAAAGGCTTCTGGGGTGTGGAAAATGGGCAAAGGCAAAATTATTATAATCTTCTGGGAAGACAGAGGACATATCCCAAGATGTCGGCCTAAATTGTGGCAAACGGGGACACGGAAGCGTGACTGCCGTATGGACAAGGCAGACATGAAGGAATTGAAGACGGTACAAGGTTCCGACTTCAAATATGTTTGTCATAAACATGTTCGCTACTAGTATTAAAATTGGATTTTAGATACTGAGAGTGGTACATAAATATGTACTGATGTGCAAAATCTGCTGAGAGCAGGATGCTGACTTCAGTTGAGATTAATCTGTGGATCGGAAACGGGACGAAAGTCACTTTTTAACGTAGATACCTAAGTTTAGGAACTACCCTTTGGGTGTGTACTTAAATTAGGAAACTGTTAGAATGTAACTAGTTTGACTAGAAACATTATCTCTATATCAGAGTATAACTCGTTGCGATTATACCTTTATATTCTAGAACACTAAAGTGTTTTTATATATAAGTTGATATTGAGATAAGCACATTAGATGTGAATAACAGTATTTATATTTTGAATATAAATGAATCTCAAAGTATAACATGACAAACAAATAGCTCAAACTGATTTATCAGTTGAGACTTATAAGTGGCATTGTTGTCTGGGACACAATTAAACAAGACTCGTATATCCACACTTTTGAAGAGTGGATACTAGGACGGATTTGATTCTAATCAAATAAAGTCTACGAATCTAGTTTATTGGGCAAAGTTCCTAAAACACTCTTTACTTGGTAAAAGTGAAAGTGCCACCGATCTGTTAGCCCTCGTTCATAGTGACATAAGTGGGCCTATCTAGCTAGCTAGGCTAGAGGTGGATATGAATTTCGTGACCTTTACGGATGTGGCATCGCGTTATGGTTATGTGCTTCTTTTGAAACACAATCAAAAACTTTTAGAGTTTCGACACGAAATAGACAACAGATCGGCTAAGTATTGAAACCGGTCACAGTCAGACCCACATGGAAAATACTTAAGCAATAAGTTTCTCATATACT
>SKCR01024807.1:0-19751 GCA_019454045.1 Zanthoxylum bungeanum
ACTTGTGACTGTGTGTGAGAAGAAAAGAAAGGTGAGCTCAAACACTATAGCGAGTGACCACAAGATTGCTTCAGTGACACATTGATTGCTTGCTTGCTTATTTATTGCATTTAGCTAACTCGTCATTCTTTCTTATTCTGAGCACTCTAGCTATAGGTTTCTTTCGATTGAGTCTCCGTGATTACTTATCTTATTTGCTTTATTCCACCTGCACTATATACATTATTGGTTCTTTGTGTTTCTGCTAGCTTGTGGACTACACCTTAGTTGACCATTCTGGGAATTGGGTTGATTTGTAATTGAATTGAGGAAGAACTCAATAGTGGTAAAAGGCAGTTAGTGTGAGCACAGTATCGGGTAAAAGCCAATAGAGTGCAAACGCAAGTGGAGTGATATCATTCGAGTGTAAACACGTAAGATTGTGAGGATTTACATATTTGTTTTGCTTTTTATTATTTCTAATCTGTTTGTTTAGTGTTGAGATGGCAGGTCCAAGTTTAACCATTGATAATAAGATCGAGGTTGTGGATACTTTCAAAAATGATATCCATGCTATTATGAGTGATTATAGAAGATCTTATGAGAAATGGAAAAAGACTTGGAAGGTAACTAAATATGCAGTGAATGAAGAGAGTACTCAAAACCAAAAGCTATTGAAGTTGTGTGTAATGAAGTGAGAAACACTTGTGATGTTGAGTGCATAGCGAATGAAAACACTTGTGAGGCCTTGAATGTTGTGAATTGTGTTATAAGTGACATGGTGAATAAAAATGCTTGTGAGACCGTGAGCATTGAGGGAGTAAACACTTGTGAGGTAGTGTGCTTTGAGGTTGAAAAATATAGTGAAGCTGAGCAGGTGTGTGAGGAGGTCTTTGCAAGTATGGTTGAGATAGTGGCCATGAGTGATGATGAAGCTGTGAGAGCTGGTGAAAAGAAAGTAGACGTGGTAGTGAAGTTTTTCCATAACATTTTCTCTATTGTTTATGCTTTTTCATCGCAGGTACAAGTGGTCAAGTATGATTCTTTTATATTTCAATATCATCGTCCAATTGATCTTGTCATAACTATCTATGATTCGGGTTCGGATTTGAGGATGAATCCATTTCAAGAGAGGGAGAATGACATGATCCAAGGGACAACATTTGACATGAATGCAGTCACCCAAGGAACATTAGAGCCTTTGCAATTGCCAATAGGCCCAATCACACGCCAAAGAGCTAAGAAGATCACAGGCGTAATAGCAGGGCCAGAGTTTGCATATAATAGATGCATTCATCCTTCTAGTTTTTACTTGCCTTATGAGATTGATTATGATTCTAATTCTTTAACTCCTATGGATTTATTATCTTTGATTGTTATTAAGCTTGGAGTATGAATGATAAAGGAAAGGCAGAGTTGGTGAGAATAATAGGTTTCCAATGTATTGTGTTTGACCCCGGCAATTGGGTGTGGCTTTATATGCAAGAGGAAAAGATCCAAGCTACAATCGAGAGGAGATGGACCTTTTCAAGTCTTGGAAAGGATCAATGACAATGCATATAAGCTGGATTTGCAAGGTAAGTACAACATTTCTGCTACTTTAATGTTTCTGACTTAACTCATTTTGATTGCAGATTCAGATTCGAGGTCGAATCCTTTTCAACAAGGAGGGAATGACATGAGTCCAACCACACCAGAGACATTACAGGATGCAGCTAACAACTTGGAGGAACCCATGCAGTTGCCAACATGTCCAATCACACGCCAAAGAGCAAAGAAGATCAGAGAGGCCTTTGTGGGACTAGCTCAGAGCTATGTGACCAGTTGCAGCAACCAAGTCAAGTGCACACCAGAGACACATATGGGCATAACCAGAGAGGTCCCCAGCTATTTCATTTGACCCAGATCAGCTCAGACTGAAGCATAGCAGAGCAGCTTCAGCACCAGCACCCTTTTGACCCGATTTGACCTATTTTGGGACTATGTTGAATTTGGCCAAATGGGGGCATTTTTGTCATTTGTGCTCGACATTTTGACTTTATTTATGATGTAATTAGCATGGTTTACTATGCCATTAGGCTTAATTATGCTTAGATCTGTACTTAGCCGGAAGCACGTCAATTTACTATAGCATGTAAGCACCTCAATTAGCTTAAGTGAGATTAGCTTCTAATCTTTGTTTTAAGTTTATTTAGGTGAAAAAGGACCTTAATGGTCGTGGTTGAGGTGCTTGACTTAGGGATTTTGGTAATTTTAGCTCTAGGGTCATTTTAGTCTTTTTACTCTCTTGTAACCCTTATTATATGACTATTCTTTGTATTTTGGAGAGAACCAACGTAATATACAACATTTGAAAGAGAGAAAAGCTTGAGCTTTCCATGGCTATGGGCAAAACCTTATTGAGGGAGGGATTCCCCTTTTCAAGTTCAAATTGACTTATCTAAGCTTGGCAACTTAGTGGCGTCTCCATTGCTAGCAAAATATAATCTGATTTCATGCTTGTGGTTATCATGGACGTTAGTTTCATGGTGGTTAGGGGCTGATCTTGGTTGGGTTTTGTTCCTACAAAATCAGTATTCAAAGTTCTTGGGGTTTTGAGAAAGATGCTTGGGGTTTGCTTGGTCTCCAACCTAAGTGAGTTCTTGTCACTTCCACCCATTAGAGGTATTGAGCACTAGATAGACTTCATACCTGGAGCAGTCATTCCTAACAGAATGGCTTATAGGAGCAATCCCTAGGAGACAAAGGAGCTACAAAGGCAAGTACGGGAGTTGATGGACAAGGGGTATGTAAGGCAAAGTTTGAGTCCTTGTGCAGTACCAGTGCTTCTAGTCCCTAAGAAAGATGGGACATGGCGAATGTGTGTCAATTGTCGAGCAATCAATACTATAACAGTAAAGTATCACCACCATATTCCTAGGCTAGATGACATGTTAGATGAATTGCATGGTTCCAAGGTATTTAGTAAGATCGATTTAAAAAGTGGATACCATCAGATTCGCATGAGAGAAGGAGATGAGTGGAAAACCGCATTTAAGACTAAATATGGATTTTATGAGTGGTTAGTTATGCCATTTGGTCTTTCAAACACACCTAGCACATTTATGAGATTGATGAATCATGTTATGCGTGCATTTTTAGGTAAGTTTGTTGTGGTTTATTTTGATGACATCTTAGTTTACAGTAAAACATTAGATGAGCATGTTATACATTTGAAGCATGTTCTCGATGTGTTAAGGCAGGAAAATCTGTATGCTAACTTTGATAAGTGCACTTTTTGTATGGATAGAATTGTTTTCCTTGGATTTGTTGTGAGTGCAGATGGCATCGAGGTAGATTTGGAAAAGGTGAAGGCAATTCAGGATTGGCCAACACCAACAATAGTGACAGAAGTCCGAAGCTTCCATGGATTAGCAAGCTTCTACCGAGATTTGTTAAAGACTTCAGTAGTATTGCAGCACCACTAACTGAAGTAGTGAAGAAAACTGTTGGCTTCAAATGGGAAGAAGAGCAGGAGCTGCATTCTAGGATCTTAAAATGAAGTTGTGCAGTGCACCAGTCTTGGCACTACCCAACTTTGAGAAGACATTGGAGATTGAGTGTGACGCATCCGGGATAGGCATTGGAGCAGTTCTTATGCAAGAAAAGCGACCAATAGCCTACTTTAGTGAGAAGCTGAATGGAGCAGTTTTGAGGTACCCCACATATGACAAGGAGTTGTATGCGCTAGTAAGAGCACTTGAGACTTGGCAGCATTATTTGTGGCCTCAAGAGTTTGTGATCCATACAGATCATGAATCATTGAAGCATTTGAAGGGCCAAGGTAAGCTGAACAAACGACACGCAAAATTGTTAGAGTTTGTTGAGACATTTCCATATGTTATCCGCTACAAACAAGGTAAGGAAAACATTGTTGCCGATGCACTATCGCGAAGGTATGCTTTACTTACTTCATTGAGTGCAAGAATGTTTGGGTTTGAATTTATTAAAGAACTTTATGTTAGTGATATTGACTTTAGTACTATCTATGCTGCATATGAAAAGTCTGCTTTTAGTAAATTATACCAACATGATGGGTTTCTGTTTAGGGAGAATAGATTATGCATTCCTGTTTGTAGCATGCGTGAGTTGTTAGTGAGGGAAGCGCATGAGGGAGGTTTAATGGGGGCACTTTGGCATTGCCAAAACCTTAGGGGTATTGAGTGAACATTTTTATTGGCCTAAAATACGAAGAGATATTGAGCGTTTGTGTGATAAATGCTTAACTTGTAAACATACTAAATCTAAGGTTATACCTCATGGGTTTTATACACCATTGCCTATACCTAGTGAGTCATGGGTAGATGTATCGATGGACTTTATATTGGGTTTACCTATGACTATGAAGGGTGGAGATTCCATCTTTGTAGTGGTTGATAGGTTCAGTAAGTGACATGATCCAGGCCGACAACAAACCAAAGGACGCATTACAAGTACCAGAATGGCCAATTACGAGGCAGAGGACCAAAAGACTCAGAGAAGCAATGGCGGGATTAGTTCAGAGTTTTATGGCCGACTGCAACAAACAAATAGGGATGCATGTGGGCTTCGATGGAAAGGGCCCAAAACCATTTCACTTGGCCCAAATCAGTTTAGAATAAAGTTTCCTAGGCATTTGAAGACTTAAAGACTTGATATTTGTGTAATTTCGTTTTTAGGGGCATTGTTGTCTTTATGCCTTTAGGGTTTCTTTTTGTAACACTATTTAAGCTTACTTTCTTCTTCATTGGAAGGAACCAACGAAATTTATAAAAAAAACTAAAAAGCTTAAAGCTTTGGCTATGGCCGAATTCTTGTAAGGGAGGGATTCCCCTTTTCAAGTTTGAATCGACTCATCTAAGTTTTGGCAAACTTAGTGGCGTCTCCATTACTAGCAAAACACTACAAGGATTCATCTTAAAGGTTCTCAAGGGCAAGTTCTTTGTGGGTCTTCTTTGTGGCCTTGGAAGGGTTTTATTTCTACAAAATCATATTCGCGGTTCTTGGGGTTCTGTCCGTTGCTTGGGGTTTGCTTGGATTTCGAATCCAAGTGGGTTTCTTGTCATTTGGTATCTAGAGCTCAGGGTTCCAAGGTCTGATTTTTCTAACTTTCCTTTTGTTTGATTCTGTTTTTCTTTTGTTCTTTGTTATTTTCGTTTCAGTTCTTGTTAGATCTTGTTGCTGTTTTTGTTTTGTTTATATTCTGGATCTGGTTTTGTTGTGAAGCATATTATTTTGATCTGGTTTTATTGTGAAGCATATCAGTTCATCTTTTTCCAATTCTGGGTTTTTGTTCTGTTCTTCCTGTCAGTTCGTCATAGTTGCATATCAATTCATCGTTTTCCAGTTCTGGGCTTCTGTTCTGTTCTTCCTATCAGTTCGTCATAGTCATTCTATTCTTAGCATATGTTTAAGAAATAAGCATGTTCTTTGGTGGATGTGTGTTTTGTTTCTAAAACCCTAGTGCAGTGTGAAATCAGACCCTGAAACTAAGTGAAGTCTGAAATCAGACCTAAAACGTAACCTTTGAAATCTGCCTCTGAAATCAGACTCTGAGTTCAGACCCTGAAACTTAACCATTGAATCAGACTCTGAGATCAGACCCTGAAACTTAACCATTGAATCAGCCTCTGAGATCAGACCCTGAAACTTAGCCTCTGAAATCAGACCCAGACCAGTAGCCTCTGAAATCAGACCCAGACCAGTAACCTCTGAAATCAGACCCAGACCAATAACCTCTGAAATCAGACCCAGACCAATAGCCTCTGAAATCAGACCCTAACCAGTAACCTCTGAAAATTAGCCTCTGAATTCAGACCCTGAAATCAGACCCTTATTCGACTCTGAAATCAGACACTGACCAGCAGCCTCTGAATTCAGACCCTGGATTCAGACCATCATCAGACTCTGAAATCAGGCTTTGAAAACCAGCCTCTGAAATCAGAACCTAAATCAACCTCTGAAATCAGAACCACATTTAGCATCTGACGTTATCAAAAAAAAAAAAAGAAAAAAGAAAAATGGACTTGAGTGATAGTGATCACTTGAGCAAAAAAAAAAAAAATTTAGGTGCCCGTGGAGGGTATCCCATCAAAATTTCTATCAAAATTTGAGTGATAGTTATCATTAAGGTGCCCGTGGAGGGTATCCCATCAAAATTTCTATAGCGGTGCCAAATTTTCTCCCGAAATTACATACGACCGTGAATTTGCATGCTTATTTTTTTTTTTCCATTGTGCTATTTGTTCACTTTTTTATTCCAATACTCTAGTTTAAGTATTATTGATTGAGTCTTCATCGTTGCTATTCCTGTTCGTATTTTGTTTCCACCTGTCCCATATATTATTATTAGACCTTTGTGTTTCATGCTGGCTTGAGGACTACATTTGGTTTGTATTCTTGTATTGAGTGTGATTCACATTTGAATTGAGGACGAACTCAAGAGTGGTAAAAGGCAGTGATTGTGAGCACAGTATCGGGTAAAAGACAATAGAGTGCAAACACGAGTGGAATGATATCATTCGAGTGTAAACACATGAGATTGTGAGGATTTAGATATTTGATTTACTTTCTTGTTATTTCTAATCTTTTGTTTAGTGTTGAGATGGCAGGTCTAACTACTGATGAAAAGCTTGAGGCTTTGGATAGGAATTTACAGATATGATGGAGAACATGAATACTGCTTTGGAGAGATTGTCCAGAGTTGTCGAGATTATTCAAACTGGTAGCGGTCCCAGAGTACCACCACCTCAGAATGTACCACCACCCTCACAATGTACCACCTCGCCGTGTACCACCACAGTGTTGGACAAAATGACCCATAGCGTCACTATTTGCACAGATCATTGTGTTGTTGTAGCAAATTAACTATGAACAAGGAAATTGCACTCTCATCATTTGTGATTAGATCACTATAGATATATAAATGAAGAGAGGTCCCTATGATTAGTTCCTGGACTGAGAATGATATGAGACAGTATCAGTCCCCGAAGGTTTAATCATTAAATATCCCTAGTCGTAGTATTATCGAGACAGGACATCGATAATGCGGAATAGGCTAGTATTGCACTTGTGCGCGTTGTGAGGGCACAACGGCATAGTTCTCATATATATAAGTATTGGATACTTATGCAAGTGCGATAGGAGGTCGTGTTTCACCGATGGTACGGGAAACAGCTTCGCTCTGGATAGACCCCTCGGAATCCCATTGGTATTATGACTATGTGTCTATGGGAATCCGAAATCAGGGTAGATGTATTTGGTCTTAACCTGAGACTTGCACCGCTAATGCTTACGACAATCAATATACTTTAGTTGAGGTCGTCTAGGACTCTAACCGGTTCTGTGTACGCCGAAGCTGAGTATATTGAGAATCGTAGAGTATTGGGTGTGATGTCAAGATGGAAGTATCACTCCAGTCATAGTGGAGATGATGTCACGCAGGATACGGTATTAGTGCTCTTAAGTGCTGGCCGGCCATCGGGATATTATGACAAGGTCATGTATATCCGATTATAGAGACTAGTTACCATACATCCGACATGTGTTTCGGACGGGGCAGACACTTATCCAGCCCCAGCCCTAGCACGTGACTATCCGATACTGGGCCGATATACACAATACTACGGTATACTACGCTTGATACAGATCTATATATTCCTGTAAGAATATTTCTGGAGAATTGGGTAGGCATGGCGCTTTGCTAGAAGCCAACCTTGTCTTGTAAATCGGTATAAACGTAGTACGAGGTACTTACGTGTTCGGATAGTCCGACAACCGTATTTACTGCCAACATATCCGGAGATCTCATGGGTCGCTTCCTGAAGATTCACCGATGATGTATAACTCGCACTATAATTAATCTGGGATTAATTAGTAGAGAGAGAAGATTAATTTCTAGAGAGAGAAAATTAATCTGGGATTAATTACGGAGATATTTTATCTGGGATAAAATATAATTAAAGAGAGAGAACGATTAATTTGGAATTAATCGATAAAATAATATATTCGATATATTATTAGAAATTGGATTTCGACGCGGAATTAAAATTAGATTTTAATTCGGGCGAACGAATTAATTTAGAATTAATTCGTTAGCGACGTGAATAGTGATTTCGCTAGGCGTAATCATTTAATTACGACGCGACGGAAAATTCGTTAATTTGGAATTAGCGAACCCGAGCCCGAGAGTGATTGCGAGCGCATTCGCATTTCGAATTCGAGTGCGGCACGCAAGTCACATCAAGCGTCAAATCACTAGTCGCATCAATTGTCAAATCACTTGTCACTTTGAGTGATGTGACATGACATGTTGTCACTTTAATAAAGTGAAGAGATGTGATGTGAATAGTGATGTGCAATGATTGAAAGCTTTTAAAAGGCTTGAGATGGAATATAACATTATTTTATTCCTTGCCTTTTTGACTTTTGAATTAAAGTTGAGTATATGTCTTATTTTATTTACTTGGTAAACATTAATAAAATGATATATACAAAAGCATTTCTTCTCTCTCTCTCTACCAATTTACAGTTCACGTTTTTTGGTCTTTTGAGCCAAAAAACTCTTCTTCTTCTCTCACGGTCTCAAGACCGATTCTTCATCTAATTTCTTCTGGTTTGCCGATCAAATTTTGAGAAGCAAATGAAGAAGAGTAGTGCTAGCACACCTTGGGTTATATTATGGTGATAGGGAAACGAATTTGTGAGCTTGGAAAGCTTGAAGCTTGGAGCTTCAATGGAGTCCATGCATGGCCGAATCTTGGAGAGGAAGACAGCCCCAAAACCGAGCAGTCCAGCAGCACAAGGAGCTCCATTACCGCGAGTTTGAGAAGCTTGAAGGCTTGTGTTCTTCATTTCATCAAAACCCATCAATGTGAGTATGAATTCCGCCTTACTCCTTTGTGTATTCAACTCGTTTTTTATGCATGTTTATGATCTTGTGGACTTGATTGAACATCAACAATGGTATCTTGAGCTATTGGTTGCATAAAAACGATTTAGGGTTCTTGAGCAAATTTGGGGCTTTTTGATTTAAGCATGATTTTGACAAATTGTTTGTTTAAGAATGCTTATATATGATTGAATTAGAGTTATATGTAATCAATTTGATAAAAAATTAATTGGATTGATTTTCCCCATTTGCTAAATGTTGGCCAAAACTTTAATTTGGGTAAACTCATTTTAAGCATCAATTGATTAAATTGTTTAGTATAGTATGCTTGTATGAGGTTGAATTGATGTTGTGCATAATCAATTTCATGAAATTTGGTTGGATCCATTTTTCCCCAAATTTTGGGCATGACAAATTTGGGTAAACTTGATTTTGAGCATGTTTAATGAAATTGGATGATTTAGAATGCTTGAATGTTGTTTAATTGTTGATTGATTAGATCAATTTGATGAAAAGTGTTTGGAACAATTTTTCCCCAATTTGCTTGTGATGGCCGAATTTGGCAAGTGCCCTATTGTCTTGGATTTTTGATTTTTTGTTCATTGGATGACTTAGAAATCATTTAGGGATGTTGAATTTATGTTTGATTGGGTTCAATTGGATTGAATTTGATTTGGGCATAATTTCCCTCTTTGGCCGAGACATTAAAAGCATGTAATGGGTTTGATTTTCAATTTATGTGTTGGACATATAATAATGTATTGAGTATGATTAATTGGACTAATATGGTGTTTTTGGAAATGTTGATTTAGTTGATTAATCATATAATGCACTTTGTTTAATTGAATTGTAAAATTGGATTTTGTAATTTAATTAAAATGGACCTTAAAATTGGATTTGGGCTTTTATAGTTGTTATTGGGTTTATTGGACTTTGTTGTACAAAGTTGGTTTAGGCCAAAATTGGTTGGATCCAATTAGGCCCAAAACCGCTTCCAAAAGGCCCAAATGCGACTAATAAACCTTTAACGTTTAATTGGGCCTAATGGGCCTAAATTAATTTATGGGCTTATGGGGTAACTCCCGGATTGGACTTTGGTTGCGGGTTTGACCCGAGTTGACCAAAAGTCCACGCCTCGAGAAATTAATTAAAAGCCCATTGGACTTTAATTAAATTAATATTGGATATTAATCGGGCTTGGAGACCCGTAACGATTAAATTTGGAATTTAAGTCGTAAAGGTTTATTTTATAAAGTGTAATATTTAATTTGGAATTAAATAATGAATTAGAATTAAATACGTATTAAATTGGATTTAATCACGTAATTTAATTTTATTTGAGAAATCGTACTTTGAGTACGTGTTCGCAATACGAGTTTGACTCGAACAAAATCAAATCTTTGTTTGAACATTGGATGATCACTAATTATCAAGATTAATTAATTTGATTGATTGATAACATGCTTATATGAATACATGGTTGTGATGTTTGAATAATGTATATCGGATGGATATTAGTCGGGTGGGGCAATTTTAGAAATTGTTGTAATAAATTTGATTTATTAATTGGACCTGCGAGTCCAGCCTTATCTCCTATTCTTTGTATTCTCTTCTCACCTATTCCCCTCAATGTAAATGAGGTTTCTTTAGAAGTGTAGTGTAACGGGTAGAAGAAATATTAGTGCTAGCGGGAGAGAGAAAGTGAGAGATTTGATCTAGGATCAATGTGTAAAATATCCATCCGCATATCATTATTATTTTACATATGCGCTTTATTATGTGTTTAGAATGCATGTTTAAGGGTGTATGATGATGAGACCTTAACAAAGATAATTAAATTGGTTACCAATTTGCACACGAAAAGCCCTCATCAAATATCATGCGACTTTTCCTTCCATTGAGTGATTCTTGCTCAAGATCCTAGATTGGCATGGGTTGTTGGCCAAAGTCAAGCCCTTGTCCGTCGAAGATGTGTTTGAATCACGAAGATTTGTTCCATATCGGTGTCGTGTCCAAGTTGTGGTTTGTTGGCCAAAGTCAAGACCACTTCTTGTCCATTGACATTGATTACGAAGCTTCCATGTCAATGGGTCCGCGCTTGACTGGGATCACTAGGTTTGTTGTGCCAAAGCCAAGGCCTAGTTGATTCAGAGGAAATAGGTTAGGGTATATATTGGATATATAGGCATATATATGATATATGTTTAGGACTTGGATGTCCACCTACTGGATCTAGGAGTTGGATGAGATCCAATTGATCTTCGAGATCTACCTAGTTAATTATCATACAATTTGTTGGCCAAAGTCAAGATTGTGTGATATTTAACGGGATTCTAGCCCACTAGGAAACACGGTTTCCCGAGTACTCGACAGAGGGTTAGAGGCTCGACGAAAAATAGTGGGAGGCAAGAATTGAATTTGCAATATTCGTTCAATTATTCGCCATACGCGCTCATTTAAATTATTTCGTCATTAGATTAAATGTTAGTTGGACTAATATTTAAATTGTTGTTTTAATAAACAGTTGGACTGTATTATATTTGATTATATATAATTGGATTATATTAATCAATATATTTGAATTAATTAATTTCAGTTTACAGTTGATTTTATATTGGATTATAGTAATCAATGTAATTGAGGTTAATTAATTTGGATTATATTTGATTATATAGTTGGACTATTATAATCATTATAATAAATAGTACCATTAATCGTTGATTAAATAGTTGGACTATTAGAATCAAGATATAAAAATGAAAGATTAGTGTTTAAGACATAATCCTGGGTGAAAATGTATTTAAACGATTTTAATTTTCAAATTGGGAATAAATTTCAGGATGGTCCTGGAAAAATAATAACTTATTTTATTTGATAAAATAACGTATTATGCCTAAGCCTGGAGTTAAGCAAATAGTAGAGCATAATCTTTGGAAGATCATGTAATGATAACTTAAGTGCTTAATCCATTATGTTTGTCATAATTATGTTCACAGCAAGTATTAAAATTGGATTTTAGATACTTAGTGTGGTACATAAAATATATATATTGATGTTCAGAATCTGTTTTGAACAGGATACTGACTTCAATTGAGATTTATCTGCGAATTGAAAACGGGACGAAAGTCGCTGTTTTAACCGTAGATATCTGAATTTAGGAACTACCTTAGGGTTAGTACTTAAATTTAGAAACTGTTATAATGTAGCTAGTTTGACTAGAAACATTATCTCGATATCGCGTATAACCCGCTGCGGGTGTACCTTTATATTCTAGAACACTAAAGTGTTTTATTATAAAAGATGATATTGAGATAAACACATTAGATGTGAATAACAGAATTTATATTTTGAATATAAATGATATCTCAATTATATAACATGACAAATAAATAGCTCAAATTGATTTGATCAGTTAAGAAACTTAATTGTGGCATAGTTGTCAGGGACACTGATAAACAAGAATCGTATATCCGCACTTTTGAAGAGCGGATACCAGGACTGATTTGATTCCATTCAAATAAAGTCTACGAATCTAGTCTAATTGGGCAAAGTGCCTAAAACACTATTTACTTGGTAAAAGTGTAAATGCCACCGATCTGTTAGCCATACTTCATAGTGAAGCAAGTGGGCCCATGTCTAGCTAGGCTAGATATGGATATGAATATTTCGTGACCTGTACGGATGTGGCATCGCGTATGGTTATGTGTTTCTTTTGAAACACAAATCGGAAACTTTTAGAGTTTCGACACGAAATAGACAAATAGACAGGCTAAAGTATTAAACCGTCATGGTAAGACTGTAATGGAAAATACTTAAGCAATAAGTTTCTTGTATATATGAAAGAGTATAGTATTCTTTCAAATTAGGACTCCTCCTGGAATACGTCAGTTTGATGGTGTGTCCGAACGGATTAACCGAATTTTGTTAGACATGATAAGGTTAATCACGAGTCGCTCTGAGCTACCATTTCCTTCAACGGATAAGCTTTAAACAGTGCAAGAACTTATTTTGAATAAGGTTCCATAATAATCTGTTTGACAGATATCATATTAGATATGAACGGGATAGAAACTGGGTTTCTCATTCTTGATAATTTGGGTATGCTAGGCATATGTTTGGATGATACCAAACTAAAACCCAAATAGGATAAGTGCCAAATGTAGGTTATCCTAGGGATACCATAAGTATTGTACTTATACACCTCACAAGAGAACAATTAGATTGTTACTCACCATACGGTTTTCCTGAAAGGAATACCGATATGCAGTGGTAAGTGGGAGGATAGTATAACTCGATGGAAATCGGAGTAATACTGTTCAAGGCACTGAATCTTAATGGAACATGAATAGTTCATCCAAGATGAGACTATTACCATTAATCTTCGAATACACAAGAACCGCGTAGGTCGGACAGAGTCAGAAAACAACCTGGGGTATGGGTTTCTGATCTAACCTCATAAAGATGTGAATCTTATTGAGGAATACCAACTGACTACGCATGAGGAAGTGATATAAGATATCAACTCCCTAATTATGGCAAAGTGCCGTATAATCCGAAATGGATTCCATGTATATCAACCAGTTTGGATACTAGTTGATGTACCACAAGGCATTGTGCCTAATGGTACTTAAAAGTCTTCTAGGAAGACATACATGGATGGCAACATACCAGCGTATAAAGCTAGGCTTTTAACGGAAAGGTATCGTTATCAACATTGTGTTGATTACGATTCAACCTTTTACCTGTTGCCACGGTAAATCCATTTGGATAATGCAAGTTATTTGATCCATGATTGGATTATAACAAGCATTAGGTTCTTAGAATTATCGTTTTGATATAATCATAATGGTGTATGATTTAATTCAAAACGAAAATATTTCTTGTGTATATAAGGAGGTTAGTGGGAGCGCACTGATAGTGGTTGTCCTATAAAATAATGATAATACGTCATTTCTTGGAAATGATATTCCCATAAAATAAATATCGTCGAAAGCTTGGCTTTCGCAATACTCTCCTAGAAACCGTACATTGAAAAATGTACGAGACTTGGTGTATCATACGCTTTGAGCATATGGATTCACAAACAGGCCAGTCCGAGTGATAGTCACTGGATTGATGTTAAGAACATCCGTTAGTATCTTAGAGAACTAAGGATGCTGTCTTAGTCTATGGAGAAGGAGAACTTGAAGTGACTGAGGTCACTGTAGCAAGTTTCCTATAACCGATAAAGACGACTAAAAGTCGCAAACGGTGCTATATAGTTTGAATAACGGTAAAGTGAGCTGGAAATCTTCCAAGCAAGATACTGTTACCGAATAAGCAACAAATGCGGGTTGTTGCTGCAACTGAAGCAGCAATAGAAGTCATTTGGGTCGATACAAATCTAATTAGATTAGATATAGTTCTGTTAGCAGCTGAGCTAGGCGTCAGCACAGGCTAAAGAATTAATGGTCTCATCAACGATCCAGATACATACTTAGATATTCATCTGATTCATTCGGATCATACATCGTGGCGATGTGATGATCGAATAAATCGCATCAAGATGATAATCATGCAAATCCGCTGACGAAAGCTTTTCTCAGCAGTTTGAGCCAACCGTACATAGTTCGGGTGTAGGACACTTGAGTGACTGGCTATGTGCCAAGTGGGAGATTGTTGGACAAAATGACCCATAGCGTCACTATTTGCACAGATCATTGTGTTGTTGTAGCAAATTAACTATGTGACAAGGAATTGCACTCTCATCATTTGTGATTAGATCACTATAGATATATAAATGAAGAGAGGTCCCTATGATTAGTTCCTGGACTGAGAATGATATGAGACAGTATCAGTCCCCGAAGGTTTAATCATTAAATATCCCTAGTCGTAGTATTATCGAGACAGGACATCGATAATGCGGAATAGGCTAGTATTGCACTTGTGCGCGTTGTGAGGGCACAACGGCATAGTTCTCATATATATAAGTATTGGATACTTATGCAAGTGCGATAGGAGGTCGTGTTTCACCGATGGTACGGGAAACAGCTTCGCTCTGGATAGACCCCTCGGAATCCCATTGGTATTATGACTATGTGTCTATGGGAATCCGAAATCAGGGTAGATGTATTTGGTCTTAACCTGAGACTTGCACCGCTAATGCTTACGACAATCAATATACTTTAGTTGAGGTCGTCTAGGACTCTAACCGGTTCTGTGTACGCCGAAGCTGAGTATATTGAGAATCGTAGAGTATTGGGTGTGATGTCAAGATGGAAGTATCACTCCAGTCATAGTGGAGATGATCACGCAGGATACGGTATTAGTGCTCTTAAGTGCTGGCCGGCCATCGGGATATTATGACAAGGTCATGTATATCCGATTATAGAGACTAGTTACCAGACATCCGACATGTGTTTCGGACGGGGCAGACACTTATCCAGCCCCAGCCCTAGCACGTGACTATCCGATACTGGGCCGATATACACAATACTACGGTATACTACGCTTGATACAGATCTATATATTCCTGTAAGAATATTTCTGGAGAATTGGGTAGGCATGGCGCTTTGCTAGAAGCCAACCTTGTCTTGTAAATCGGTATAAACGTAGTACGAGGTACTTACGTGTTCGGATAGTCCGACAACCGTATTTACTGCCAACATATCCGGAGATCTCATGGGTCGCTTCCTGAAGATTCACCGATGATGTATAACTCGCACTATAATTAATCTGGGATTAATTAGTAGAGAGAGAAGATTAATTTCTAGAGAGAGAAAATTAATCTGGGATTAATTACGGAGATATTTTATCTGGGATAAATATATTAAAAGAGAGAGAACGATTAATTTGGAATTAATCGATAAAATAATATATTCGATATATTATTAGAAATTGGATTTCGACGCGGAATTAAAATTAGATTTTAATTCGGCGAACGAATTAATTTAGAATTAATTCGTTAGCGACGTGAATAGTGATTTCGCTAGGCGTAATCATTTAATTACGACGCGACGGAAAATTCGTTAATTTGGAATTAGCGAACCCGAGCCCGAGAGTGATTGCGAGCGCATTCGCATTTCGAATTCGAGTGCGGCACGCAAGTCACATCAAGCGTCAAATCACTAGTCGCATCAATTGTCAAATCACTTGTCACTTTGAGTGATGTGACATGACATGTTGTCACTTTAATAAAGTGAAGAGATGTGATGTGAATAGTGATGTGTAATGATTGAAAGCTTTTAAAAGGCTTGAGATGGAATATAACATTATTTTATTCCTTGCCTTTTTGACTTTTGAATTAAAGTTGAGTATATGTCTTATTTTTTTACTTGGTAAATACATTAATAAAATGATATATACAAAAGCATTTCTTCTCTCTCTCTCTACCAATTTTACAGTTCACTTTTTTGGTCTTTGGAGCCAAAAAACTCTTCTTCTTCTCTCACGGTTCAAGACCGATTCTTCATCTAATTTCTTCTTTCTTCTGTTTTGCCGATCAAATTTGAGAAGCAAATGAAGAAGAGTAGTGCTAGCACACCTTGGGTTATATTATGGTGATAGGGAAACGAATTTGTGAGCTTGGAAAGCTTGAAGCTTGGAGCTTCAATGGAGTCCATGCATGGCCGAATCTTGGAGAGGAAGACAGCCCCCAAAACCGAGCAGTCCAGCAGCACACAGGAGCTCCATTACCGCGAGTTTGAGAAGCTTGAAGGCTTGTGTTCTTCATTTCATCAAAACCCATCAATGTGAGTATGAATTCCGCCTTACTCCTTTGTGTATTCAACTCGTTTTTTATGCATGTTTATGATCTTGTGGACTTGATTGAACATCAACACACAGTATGTACCACAGATGAAGAGGAAGCTGAAAATGAGTTTTGATTATTCTCTGATGGTTTTGATGATGTGGGAGAGATTTCAGCCTGGGCAGATAGGAGGCCTAATAGGAGGTTTGATATAGGATGATAGAGGGATAGACGGTTTGATGTAGAGGTGCATTGATGCCAGAAGAGGGGATTATGATCGGAGAGGATATGGTAGGCGAGGAGATTGTAGATGGTGATCTAGGTAGCATCAAGATCAAGATACCAACATTCCAAGGCAAGAATGATCATGAAGCTTATTAGAATGGGAAAGAAAATAGAATTGATTTTCAACTGTCATCACTACTCTCAGACGAAAGAAGATCAGTCTAGCAACAATTGAGTTTACTGATTATGCTATGATTTGGTGGGATCAGCTTGTCTCTACTCGGAGGAGAAACTATGAGAGACCGGTTCAGACATGGGCAGAACTTAGGGGTCTTATGAGAAAGAGATTTATACCCAGCCATTACTATAGGGAGTTGTATCAAAAACTACAACATCTGTATCAGGGACCAAAAGTGTTGAGGACTATTACACAGAGATGGAAGTTGCCATGATCAGGGCAAATGTAGTTGAGGATGCAGAAGCTACTATGGCACGGTTTCTAGGGGGCTTGAATAGAGAGATTGAAAACATGGTGGAGTTGCATCATTATGTTGATTTGGAGGATATGCTTCACATGGCTATCAAGATAGAAAAGCAACTCAAGAAAAAGTCAACATCCAGATTTGGTACTCAGGTTACTTCTGCATGGAAAGGGAAATGTGTTTCGAATGAGAAGCGAGATGGAGGCTTTGACAAGCCTAGAGGCGAATTCAGTGGAGGCTTTAATAAGTCTAGGGCCGACCTAGTGCCAAGGTAAAGAGGCTGCGGAACCGAGCAAAACTAGACCAAAACCTGAGGGTGCAGCTGCTAGAACTAAAGATGTCAAGTGTTTCAAGTGTTTGGGCATGAGACATTATGCTTCACAATGTCCCAATAGGCGTACCTTAGTGATTGATAAAAAGAGTGGAGAGGTGTACTCTACCGATAGTGAGGTTGAGGAGGAGATGCCAGAGTTGGAGGATGCTAGTGACCATGAGGGAGCTGCATACCCGCTGGATAACTTATCCTTAGTTGTCAAGCGTGCTTTGAGTGCACATGTTGTAGAGGATGAGAGTGTGCAGCAGAAGGAGAACATATTTCATACTAGGTGCCGTGTGAATGGCAAGGGGTGTAGTATGATCATAGATAAGGGCAGTTGTACTATGTTGCTAGCACAGCTTTGATTGAGGATTGGGGTTGAGTTGCTTGAGACACCCGAAGCCTTACAAGTTGCAGTGGTTAAATGATTGTGGGGAGATAAGTGTGACAAAGCAGGTACTGTTGAGCTTTACCATTGGGCCATACACAGATGATGTCTTATGTGACGTGACACCGATGCATGCAGGACATATTCTTTTGGGCATGCCGTGGCAGTTTGATAAGAAGGTTATTCATGATGGGTTCAATAACAAGTACTCTTTCCAGCATAAGGAAAACCCATTACTTATATCCACTTACACCTGCACAAGTCCATGACGATCAAGTTAAGTTGCAACTTGAGCGTGACAAAGAGAGCGAAAGGAAACACCACCTTGGGTGAGACTAGTGAGAGTGGTGTATCTGGTGAGAAAAATAAGGCCAAGGCCGTGGGAGTTCCCAAGGGGAGTTTGAGTGAACGTGATAGGGAAACAAAAGGGAGAGTTAAAAGAGTTTCTACATGGGTGAGGGTGAAACAGAAATGCGTTCAAGGCTACCAAGCTCATGCTATTGTTAGTCTATAAGGAGCCTCATATTTATTTTACTACGCTGACCCTTTGCTTCCTGTGTCTATTTCATCTCTTTTTCAGGATTACAGTGACGTACTCACAGAGGACATACCTAGTGGGCTTCCACCCATTAGAGGTATTGAGCACCAGATAGACTTCATACCTAGAGCAGTCATTCCTAACAGACCGGCTTATAGGAGCAATCCCGAGGAGACAAATGAGCTACAAAGGCAAGTACGGGAATTGATGGATAAGGGGTATGTAAGGGAAAGCATGAGCCCTTGTACAGTACCAGTACTTCTAGTTCCTAAGAAAGATGGACGTGGCGTATGTGCGTTGATTGTCGAGCTATCAACAATATTACGGTAAAGTATCGTCACCTCATTCCTAGACTAGATGACATGTTGGATGAATTGCATGGTTCCAAAATTTTTAGTAAGATTGACTTAAAGAGTGGATACCATCAAATTCGCATGAGAGAGGGAGATGAGTGGAAAACTGCATTTAAGACTAAATATGGCTTGTATGAATGGTTAGTTATGCCATTTGGTCGCTCAAACGCACCTAGCACATTTATGAGATTGATGAATCATGTTATGCGTGCATTTTTAGGTAAGTTTGTTGTGGTTTATTTTGATGACATCTTAGTTTACAGTAAAACAGTAGATGAGCATGTGATGCATTTGAAGCAGATACTTGATGTTTTACGAAAAGAACAATTGTATGCTAACTCTGACAAATGCACATTTTGCATGGATAGAATTGTTTTTCTTGGCTTTGTTGTGAGTGCAGATGGCATCGAGGTAGATGTGGAGAAGTTAAAGGCAATTCAGGAATGGCCTACAAACCAACTACAGTGACAGAAGTCTGAAGCTTTCATGGGTTAGCGAGCTTCTATAAGAGATTTGGCAAGGACTTCAGTAGCATTGCCGCGGCCATTGACTGAGGTAGTAAATAAAACAGTTGTTTTCAATGGGGCGAGGCGCAAGAGCGAGCATTCCAGGACCTTAAAGCGAAGTTATGCAGTGCACCCATTTTAGCAACTACCCAACTTCGAGAAGACATTTGAGATTGAGTGTGACGCATCAGGGTTAGGTATTGGCGCATCTCATGCAAGAAAAGCGGCCAATAGCCTATTTTAGTGAGAAGCTGAATGGAGCAGCTTTGAGGTACCCCACGTATGACAAAGAGTTATATGCGCTTGTGAGAGCACTTTAGACATGGC